>WNWU01000034.1:6274156-6313015 GCA_012654045.1 Ptyas mucosa | reverse complement strand
AACCTGACCCTGGGCGAACTGGTTGTTAAATTATTTGAATCCCACCACTGCATACAGAGCAGTAACTCTGGTTCTATGCAAAACCATATTTTTTGCCTAAAGGATGCTTGTTAGCCAAACTCCTAAATTTAAGGAAATATTGTATTGTTTCACAGATTGAATCAATGGATATTTGGCACAGCATGCATTTTTAATGAGGCAGCAGAGGAACCTAATCATTTGAAATGGAAAATTGCTGGTGTGGCTTATTTCTATTTCACAGGTCAGAGACACAATTTAACTCTAAATCTATCAGACTTCCCCAACATGATGCTATCCTCTTGGACTTAATTCTCTTAATTTCTTGTCAGCAATGCTACACTGTGGCCCCAGACACCCAGAAAGCACTAAATTGTGGAAGGCTGTATAACTTTACTAAATACAAGAGTATAATATAGAAAAATGAGGAATATTCATGGGAAGGTGAGAGGCAAATATTTTCTCATTGATCCAAACAGGTCAGCTTTGTTCCAAGTATGCAGTTCTTACAATGATACAGAAAATGCATGCTAATATAGACTTCCCATACAATATAACCCATTTGTAGAATGCTTATACCACTATCATGTGGCCTTGCTATTTTCTCTTTTAATTTTCATTAAAAGAGAAAATAAAAGCTAACACAAACTAATAGAAAGTAAGGAAGTAAAAAGAAAAAGAAAGAAATCAAAGACGAAGCAAAAAGTGCAAGACGAGGGGGGGAAAGCGGAAGAAAAAATTTAAAAAAGAAAATATTAAAAAATGGCATCAGATATTCTTCACAGCATTTATAAGTACAAATATACTTTTACCTCCCTCTCTAAAGTTACATCATCTTACTCTTCTTTCTATAATCTTTTTTTTTATTGAAAAAGTTTTACAAATACAAACTTTCCCCCCTTTTCCCCCCCCAACCCAACATTGTAAAATACATATAAAAAACAATATATAATTCCATCCCACCCCCACCCTAGCCCTCCCCCTCCACCCTCTTCCCTCCCCCCCTTGACTTCCATTATATGCAATGCTAATATTCCCAAACAATATATATGTTATTCAATCTTCCATATCTTTTTTCTATATTTACTAACATACTAACATAATCATCTCAACTAAAAGCGATATAATATTTTCTAGTCTGATACTTATTCTGTACATACTCAATCCATAATTTCCATTCCTGTATATACTTCTCATACGTCTGATCTTTTAAAAAAGCTGAAACCTTTGCCATTTCTGCAAATCCAGCCATCTTCTGGGTCCATTGGTCAACAGTTGGTAAAACATCACTCTTCCAATGTTGGGCAATCAACAACCTAGCTGCTGTCACCATATACAAAATCAGTTTAGTTTCACCCAGCGTGAAGTCTTTAGCTATACCCAATAGAAAAAATTGCGGAGAAAATTGTATTTTTTTCTTTAAAACATTTTGCATAACCCACCAGATTTTTATCCAAAAAGCCCTCACTTTCCTGCAAGTCCACCAGATGTGATAATATGTAGCATCTAAACAATCACATCTCCAACATTTTGGCTGCACATTAGGGTACATACAAGACAATTTCTTGGGGTCTAAATGCCATCTATAAAACATTTTATAAAAATTTTCTCGTAAATTTTGTGACTGTGTAAATTTAACATTCTGAACCCATATTTTTTCCCATGTTTCCATCATAACTGGTTGAGAGAAATTTTGTGCCCATTTAATCATACAATCTTTAACTAGCTCATTTTCTGAGTCCCTTTCTAACAGAACATTATAAACTCTCTTAATATGCATTGGACCTGTCCGCTTTATCTGTTCAACCAATTCTACTTCATATTCCATTAAACCAGTTTGTTGATCTTCTTTCCATCTCATCTGTAATTGATTGTACTGCAACCAAGTCAACGATTTCCCTTCTTCCAACAGCATATCCAAAGTCTTCAATCGCCACCTGCCCTCTTCAAAGTAAAGTAACTCTTTATATAAGAAACCCCCGAGTGACAATATTTGTATTCCACATGGTATCAGCAAGATCCAGCCAAAACGGAATCTTGTAATCCCAATTAATTTGGTGCTTCCTCCAGACTCTCAACAAGGCATTTCTAAGTAGATGACTATTAAACACTTTGTCCACTTTATTATCATAAAATAAATATGCATGCCATCCCCAAACAAGGTCATGACTTTCCATGTTCAACAAATCAGTGTTAGTTTTCCCAAACCAATCACTTAATTGTATCAATGCAGTTGCTTCATAATATAGTCGAAGGTTTGGGAGTTTAAGACCACCTCTCTCACGAGTATCTTGCATTATTTTCAGTTTGACTCTTGGTTTTTTATCATTCCAAATGAATTTATTCAGTCCTTTTTGCCATTCTAGCAATGGTTTGTCTGATTTAAGCACCGGTATCATTTGAAATAAGAAGATAAATCTAGGTAAAACATTCATCTTTACTGCTGATATTCTTCCAAGCAATGATAACTGCAGTTTCTTCCAGTTTTGCATATCTTTTTGTATCTTTTGCCACAGAACCTCATAGTTATTTTGAAACAGTTTAGCATTTGAATCTGCGATTTGTACTCCTAAATATTTGACCTTTGAGACAATCTCAAAACCTGCCATTCTTTCCAGTTCCTTTTTTTTGCTCTCTGTCAGATTTTTGACAATCATTTTAGTTTTCTTCTGGTTCAGCCTAAAACCAGATACCATGCCATAATCTTCTATAATATTTTTCATCTGAATTATTGAATTCATAGGTTGTGATAGGGTAACAACCAGATCATCTGCAAATGCCTTAGTTCTATAGTCCTCTTGCCTTATAGCTATTCCAGTCAAAGAGTTCGAGTCCCGTATTGCATTAAGTAAGACTTCTAAGGTTAAAATAAATAATAGCGGGGATAATGGACAACCTTGTCTGGTGCCTTTTTGTATATTGAAATTCGATGTTAGACATCCATTTATAATAAGTTGTGCACCTTGCTCTTGATAAATTGCACCAATCGCTTGTATAAACCGCTCCCCCAAATCCATTTTTTCCAAAGTCTTAATTATAAAGTTCCAATTCACTCGATCAAAGGCTTTTTCCGCATCCAAAAAAACCAGCACTGCAGAGATCTGTTTATTCTTATCTAGATAGTCTATTAAGTCTATAACTTGCCTAACATTCTCTTTCATATATCTGCCTTCAATAAATCCTGCTTGTTCATGATGAATTATCTTTTGAATAACTGGCATCAATCTGTTGGCTAGTACTTTTGCAAAGATTTTATAGTCTGTGTTTAATAAAGATATTGGTCTATAATTTTCTGGTTTCTTAGGACCTGATTCTTCTTTCGGGATCAATGAAACAAAAGCTGTTTTCCATGAAGAAGGTATCTTACCTCCTAGTTGTATATTACGAAATAAATCTTTAAGATGCTCAATCATTTCTTCTTGTAGAGTTTTATAATAAATTGCAGTTAAGCCGTCCGTCCCTGGAGCTTTAGCTGTTTTTAATTGTTTTATAGCAAAACTGATCTCCTCCAGTGTTATCAATTGTTCCAAACTTTTCTTTTGAGTCGTTGAAATTTTTGAAACTCTCTTGTTTTCTAAATATTCATCTATAGTAATATTCTGTATATCATCTTTAGCATATAACTTAGTATAATATTCCAAAAAGGCTTTTTTAATTAGATCTTGTTGATAAACTTCTTTGTCAGCATATTCAGTACTATCAATAATTCGTGTCAATGCTTGTTTCCTCAAAGTATACGCCAACCACCTGCCCGGTTTGTTAGCATTGGAAAAGGTATTATGCTTTGCAAATTGTAAGTTAGTTGCCGTTTGGTCTGCTATAAGCATTTGAAATTGATCCTTCAAAAGTTTTATAGCCATTTGCAATTTTCCATCTGTTGGTTTTTGTATCAGTTGTTGTTCTTTCTTTTTTATCTCAGATTCCAGTTGTAGTCTTTTCTTCTGCTGATTCTGTCTGTGTTTAAAATTCATTTGAATTAGTACTCCCCGCATATATGCTTTACCTGCGTCCCAAACTGTTTCAATAGGGGTACCTTTATTCAAGTTCAGTTTAAAAAACTCCTTTAGATGCTTTTTAAGTTCAATTATATTTTTTTCATATCTAAATAAATTCTCATTTACTCTCCAGGATCTTCTTTCTCTTTTGCCCATCTCAATTTCCATCCAGACCGGACTGTGGTCAGTCAAAGTCCTAGGAAATATCTTTATTTTCTTTACTTTAGAAAGTAAGTTAGAAGTTAAGAGAAAAAAATCTATCCTGGAAAAGGATTTGTGCCTGTCTGAGTAAAAAGTAAAGTCCAATTCATTTGGGTTTCGAACTCTCCAAATATCTTTCAATTCCAAATCCTCTTTCAGTTCAAAAAAAGCTTGTGGTAATTTATTCCCTATTTTGGCCGTAGTTTTTTTATCCATTCTAGGTTGAATTACTCCATTCCAGTCGCCCATTATTATAATAGTTGAATAATCCCAATCCAGAATTTTTAAATGAAGCAACTTATAAAAATTTTCCTGCTGTTGATTTGGAGCATATATTCCGACCAACTAAATTGGTCCACTATCTGTAATAACTTCAATTGCAATATATCTTCCATCTTTATCTACTTCTATAGTTTTAGCTACCAGTCTCTTATTTATATATATCACCACTCCATTCTTCTTTTCCAAATTTGAAGCAACAAATTGCATTCCCAATTTTGAGTTTATCAAGTATTTCTGATCTTGCAATTTTATATGAGTCTCCTGTAAGCAAATAACATCATTATGAAATTGTCTCAAATAGTGAAATATCTTCCTTCTTTTTTGTGGAGTGTTCAATCCATTAACATTCCAAGACAAAAATTTAAGTGCCATTTGACCCTGTCTGAAGTTTTGAGAGCAATTGTTGAAGATTCTCTCCTACGGTAGCAATCTTCGGTTTAGCTCCTCCCATGACTTCAGCTTGTTGCTTATCTTTGGTTCTTTTTTCACGCTGTGGCTTAATATATTCTTGCTGCTGTTGCTTCATTTGTTTAGACATTGCTCTGGTTATACGTTGCTCTTCCATTTTGGATGTTGTCAATTCAAGAGCCATCGCCTCCTCTATAATCTTTTTAATCATCAAAAGCATATCAGATGTTCATTTTTTTTTCATCTTTACTCAAAGGAGTGCGATGGCTCACATAGTTAAGATGTTGGGTTGGAGGTTAGCAAGCCTGAATTCAAGACTCGAAGGGTGATGGGTGGTAGAGTGAATTCCCATAATTAGCTCTGCTCTTTGAGGGGAACATGAAAGGGTATCCCCAGGCAACAGTGATATCATGATTTCAACCACACTTTACACAGTGCCTCCAATATGAACAGGCCAGGGATCTTTACTCAAAAAGTCCATAAGAGGTTTCCAGTCACTAATAAATGTAGACAATATATATATTCGAGAGGTGGGTTCTAAAAATTTTTACTACCGGTTCTGTGGGCGTGGCTTATTTTGTGGGCATGGCTTGATGGTCATGTGATGATTCTTTAGGATTTAGCAGAGGTACTGGTCTACCAGGCTTTTAACTGCATGCAGAGCTGTGCCAGTCTACCCATTTATTTTTGCAGGCACTGGTCTACCCATTTATTTTTGCAGGCACCAGTCTACTCATTTGTTTTTGGAGGCACCGGTCTACCACCAAACTGCCTTTTACCACTGATCAGCTGTAGGGCGGCCCTTTGAAGCCCCACGGCAAGAGTTTAAACAATTTTTCCTTATAACCCATCAGCTGGGATTCAGGAGGCAGCAATAGATTGGGGATGGGGCCAAATAAAAGGTAAGAATAACACGGGGGGCGGGGGGGACATCACCGGTTCGGTGATGTCATATTGTCACCGCTACCGGCTCGGTGGAACCAGGAGGAACCCACCACTGATATATTCTCCAGTAAGCAAAGAAATGAATTTTAGCAGAATCTGTCAACTTTACCAAACATCCCTCCATTGTACCCTGTTTTTCCCAAAATAAGACATCTCCTGATAATAAGCCCAATCGGGCTTTTGAACACATGGCAATAAGGCCAAGCACTTATTTCAGGGTTCAAAAAAATATGACAGGGTCTTATTTTGGGGAAAACACGGGTCGATAATATTAAATCTTTCCATCTCTGCGTATACCATAATCTTGCTGCAGTAATCATACACTGAAACAATCTTCATGGATTTTTTTTCTAAATGTTTATCCATTAATCCAAAAGGGAAAAGTTCTGGCTTTAACTGAATATTTAAAATCCTCTGAATCAAAGTATATATTTGGATCCAATTTTTTAACCTTTTTTATATGTCTACCAAGCATGATAAAAAAAAAATCCTTTCATATGGTTCACATTTCCAACATATATTTGAAATTCTTTTATGTATTCTAGATTTCTAGAATATATTAAAATAAATGTAATTTCTCTGGCATCATGTATCAACAATTCGTCATGATAACATTGTAAATTGCAATCCCTTTAACCACATATTTTCCCATTGATCCATTTATATATTATAACCAAAATTCTCAGCCTATCATAGATTCTTTAACCTGCTCTTCCTGTGTTTTAAATTTTAGCCAAAGTTTGTACATCTTAGTAATTACATGGTCATCAAATTCTGACATATTTTGCTCTGTACTATAAATATTTTTATCCATTTTAAATGTTTCAGATAACTGCAAATGGGATAAACATTGACAACTATATCCTTATGCTATTCATTGTCCTTTCGGTTTAAATTCCCCACGATAATTTTTCAATTAGTCCCAGTACATCAACTATTTATCTTTATATACCATTTCTCTTCTATAATATCCTTGTTGAGCCAAGATCCATAAGGATATTTTCAGGCACGACTTGGGTTTATATCAATTCCATATTCTTAATATGACTTGCATTATGATAGTTATGCAGAATTATTATATGTGCTGAAGTTGATGACAATACAGAAAATATGTTACAAATTTGTGATGTATCTACTCTTTTATTTTAAGGATCCCTATATGAATGTTAGATATTTTGCTTTTGTTTTCCTTCTATCCACATGAGTATGCTTTTACAGATAGTTTTCAACTTACGACCACAATTGAGCCCAAAATTTCTGTTTGCTAAACAAGACAGTTATTAAGTAAATTTTGCCCCATTTTACAACCTTTCTTGACAAAGTTGTTAAGTGAATCACTGCAGTTGTTAAATTAGTAACACAGTTGTTAAGTGAATCTGGCTTCCCCATTGATTTTGCATCTCAGAACGTCACAAAAGGTGATCACATGATTCTGGGATACTGCAACCGTCATAAATATGAGACGGTCGCCAAACTGAATTTTGATTACATGACCATGGGGATGCTGCTGTAGGAGATGACCAGGCTGAGCCTGAGGGAGGGGTCAAACACATCATAAGTCACGAGTCCCTGCGTCAGTGGTAGGTTGCTCCCGGTTCACACTGATTCTATAGAACCGGTAGTAAAACCGGCGGGAGGCTCCGCCCACCAACCCCAATATCATCAAAATGCTTCTGCACATGCGCAGAAGCCCTGCTGCGAACCGTTGGTAAAGGTAAGTAGAACCCACCCCTGCCCTGCGTACTACATGAGATCTAAGTCCAGTCCACCTTGAATGCCTTCTTAATTCTGGCTCATTTCCCTTGATACAGATATGTATATATAGTGGCTAAAATATTGGACTAGGAGTCAGGAAACACAAGGTCTAGTTCAGGGGTGTCAAAGTCGATTTCACTGAGGGCCACATCAGGGTTGTGATTGACCTTGGGGGGCCAGGGTGGGTGCAGCCAAGGTGGGTGTGGCCAGTTCGACATCATTTGAGTCAGGGCTCCGTTTTCGGCTGCTGCGGCTTCCTGCAACCCTCTGCCAGCGAAAACAGAGCTCGGGAGGGCTGTGGGCCAGTCCTATGCTGTTTCCAGGGCAGCCCCGCAAACCAGATCTAAGCACCCTGTGGGCCGGATCCAGCCCCCAGGCCTTAAATTTGACACCCATGGTCTAGTTCATTGTCAATCATAGAAGCTCATTGGAGATTTTGGGCCAAATACCCTTTCTCTTAATCCAACCTACTTCATAGAGTTGCTCATGTGAGAATAAATGGAGGAGAGAGAGCCCTCTGCATGCCAACTTGAGCTCCTGTACAAAACATGGAAATAAACAAAGACCGCCATGATAGTTACTGAAACTCTATTCTGAACAAAGGAGTTTCTTGGCAACAATGGATGATTTTGGCATAGAATAGCATTGCTACATTTATTCTTTATATAAAACGAGGTGGTCTGTGGCTTTCTAATTTGCCCCTCATTAAATTGCTTTAAATACAGGTAGTCCTCAATTTACAACAGTTCGCGTAATGATGTTTCAAAGTTACAACGGCACTGAAAAAAAGTGACTTATGACCATTTTTCACACTTATGATCACTGCAGCATCCTCAGGGTCATGTGATTTACGTTTGGATGCTTGACAATTGACTCACATTTATGATGGCTGCAGTGTCCTGGGGGTCATTTTGTAACCTTCCGACAAGCCGAATCAATGGGGAAACCAGATTCATATAACAACCATGTTACTAATTTAACAACCGCAGTGATTCACTTAACAAATGGGGCAAGAAAAGTCCTAAAATGGGGCAAAACTCACTTAACAAATTTCTTACTTAGCAACATAAATTTTGGGCTCAATTGTGCTTGTGAGTTTAGGACTCCCTGTATCCTTGTAGCTTAATCCAGTGATCACCAGCAATGCATCTTTTAAGCTTCCTAAAAACAGAGTAACAAATGTTCCCAAAAATGGTGCTTTTGTGATGACGTTTCATCTCTTCATGATATGGGCTGCTTTCATGAGGAAAAAGAAACACAGACCAACTTATCAAAGGCATTAAACCCTACTACTTTCACCACCACTGATTAAAGGTGTATGTTTAGATCAGGGGTGAAATCTAAAATTTCTTACTACCGGTTCTGTGGGTGTGGCTTGGGGGGGGGGTAATGTGACTGGGTGGGCGTGGCCATTTTTTTTTTACTTTTAAAACCATTTTTTCTACAACCTCTTCAGCTAAGAGGTTGTAAAAAAAATGTTTTCAAAAGGCTCTGATGATCCCAGCTGAGTTCCCTGATTGGCAGAGGCTTTTTTAAAAAGTCCCTGCCAATCAGGGAATTCATCTGGGATTGTCAGAGCATTTAAAAGAAAAAAAACCCCTTTTTTTCTTTTAAATGCCTTTGACGAGCCGCACGATCATCAGAGGCTTTTTTTTTTACTTTTAAAAGCATTTTTTTAGCCATAGTTGTAGACTACCTCTGATGATTGTGCGGCTCAGCTGGACATGGGGGGGGGGGGGCAGGCATTTTTGCTACCGGTTCTCCGAACCACCCGCCTCCGTCGCTACTGGATCAGGTGATCCGGTCCAGTAGGGAGCATTTCACCCTTGGTTTAGATGAAAAGTATCCCTAATCTTTGACTTTTCTGTCAATAATAAATACAATATTCTCCTTTTTTTTTGACAGAATCACAGATTGCAATGACAAGTATAGCCAGCCAGCTCCAGCCGGCTTATTTTTTATAAATAAATATATTTATTTATAGGAAATATAGGAATTTTGCATATTATATGTTAACTCATGATGCTCCTAAATAACTGTCTCTCTACCTGTTTCCAAGGAAGACTAGGCTGTACAACAGTTTAGAGCAGGAATGTCAAACTCAAGGCCCAGAGGCTGGACACAGCCTGAGGGGTGCTTAGATCTGGCCCATGGGGCAGCCCTGGAAACAGCAAAGGACCGGCCTACAGTGCCTCTGCTAGCAAAACCGGAGCTCGAGAGGGCCGCCCATAGCCCTCCTGAGTTTCATTTCGCTGGCAGAGGGCTGCAGGAGGCCGTCGCAGCCAAAAATGGAGCTCAGGAGCCCGTTTTCACTGGCAGAGCACTCAGGCCACCACAGCTCCCTCCCACCATGAGTGACATTGAGGTGGCAATGCCCACCCTGGTGAAACCCACCCTGGTCCCCCAAAGTCAAACACAATCCTGATGCGGTTTGTCATATCGAGTTTGACACCCCTGGTTTAGAGTAATATCTGAATTTCTTTTGTTTGTCCACAACTGAAATGCTGTAACAGAACATCCAATTAAATTGAATTACTGAACATAAACAGAGCAATTTCTATCAATATATATATATATATATAATATATTGGGCAAGGTCTAAATATGATTTTGGTTGCAAACTAATGAACCAAATGGATATTCTTAATCATAATCCTTTGTAAAAGACTTGTAATAATAGAGAACACATGCTTTTGCATACAAAAGGCCCTATCTCTATCTTTGGTTATGTTTAGCATGGTTGTTCAATTAACAACAGTGATGTAGTACTAGAAAATCCAATGATAACATTTTTTTAATAGAAGGCAGTTCTCTCAGCTCCCACGTTCTATTTCACTTAAAAATGAACACTTCAGTGTAAAGAGTAACATGCAAGAGGGAGAGGGATAATTTTGAGAAATTGCTTTCAAAGTACAAATAGTCCTCGACTTACGACCACAGCCCCAAAATTTATGTGAGTAGAGTGAGTTTTGTTTCTTTTGTTTTGCAATTTTGAGTTCTTTCTTGCCGCGGTTGTTAAGTGAATCACTGCAGTTGTTAAATTAGTAACATGCTTGTTAAGTGAATCTGTCCTCCCCATTGACTTTGCTTGTCAGACAGTTACAAGAGGTAGTCACACGACCCGGGACACTGCAACCGTCATCAATACATGTCAGTTGCCAAGTGGCTGAATTTTGATCACATGACCATGGGGAGCTTCAATGGTCGCAAGTGTGAAAAATGGTCATGTCACTTTTGTTCCGTGCCATTGTAACTTTGAACAGTCACAAAATGACCTGTTGTAAGACACGGACTGCCTATACTACAAAACCCTCCAATTTTATTCCGGCGCTAATGTTATTCCAAGCATTTGGACCATCTCCGCTTGAAGAAATGTCTCTCAACACTCCTGAACAAAATAAGTCTCTGAAAAAGAGAGCAATGTCGGTGGGGTTCACGTGTCAATCATAATTATTTTTTCTTTCATAGACGTTGGAAGCTCCGGAGACAAGGAGCTTCTTTAAGATGCAATTTGAAAACCTACCTACCATTTCAGGCTGTAAACCCATAGATGACTACCCGGTATTGTAGACTTAACCAGGCCCAAAAGTTGCTTCTGCTTCATCTCAAAAGTTTATTTGTGGCCGACTTCAAATATTAAGAGAGAATTCTTGATGTGCTTTGGTTTTAGAAAATTTAGTTCAATTTAGTCTGTTTTAAGTGCTCTGGGTATCCATAGCACCTCCTCCCAGCTACACCATACAGATTCCATTTTGCTCGTTTCTGTATCAGATTATTTAGTTTCTCAGGACCTCAGGGAAAAAGCAAAAGACACAGCACAAATTGCAGGCAACTGAATATCTGCAATAAAAGAGTAAAATTTTGACTTCCAACTATCTAAAAACAGTAACAACTAAACTGGTACATTCTCTTTTTCTAAGTTCTTTGTAGACCCTGTGTATTTTCTATAATCATAAGCCCCCAGATTAGAGCTATAAATATTTGTATTGTGTAGAATATATAATTTGCATCACAGATTTTATATTATAGAGTGGGAGGCATCTAAAACTTCTCGGTAGACAATTTGAAGCTTCATAGGCATGGAACATTGTGTCCATTGAGCATTTATAAATATGCAATCCTGCCTCCAATATTTAATTATGCTGCTAAAAAATTAACCCATGTATTTCCTATGAAAAGCAAGGAATGAGTTATTGTGCTTTAGTCAAGCATGTGTGCAGAGGTATCCTTAATCCTTAACATCATTCTGAACAACTAAATTGGTTGTTAGACTCAGTGTTCTGGTTTTTAAAATATAAATAAATAGGTAGATCCTGTTAACAACTAAATTTTCCCCACTTTTCTCTGCATAATTATCAACCAACTTTGCTATTTCTCATTAAAATAACCAGATAACCGGAGGTGCTTCTAGTATGTTCTTCCATTGCAGCATTAAGTCCATAGCCTTCTCAAATGGTGTTTTATTTTGTTTCGGTGCAAGAGGGATTGCCAATTTGACCTGAAGTGGCAATTACTTTTGTAACTTGTATATTGGATATTACTTCAGACAGCAGGAAAGAGAAAGAGTAATACAGGGGGAAAGGAAAACAATTTAAGGGAGCTGCTGGACTACAGTATAGAAAATGTAAGTTGTCAGTTCAAGACATCAGGTTCCTATACATATTAGGAACCTTTCTGTCAAAACTGAGAGTCCTGGGTATCTGTCGTAGACCTAACTCCAAATGAAACTTTGCATGAGCCCATCAAGGTATGTCATAAAGCTATTGTGGGAAGCCACCCCCCTCCTAGAAGAATGCATTATTTTGAGGAATATTTTTAAAAAGGCAGATTATTATCTTTCCCAAAGGGAGAAATTGAGAAACACTTTTTTTATAGAGGCAGAAAGCAACCCCCACTTTCCTTAATAGCCCCCTCACCCCAGCAGATATTTTGTGCCCATTAAGAAAGACTGGGCCACCCTATCTACATAAGCCCTATATGGCCCCATGGGAACCTGACAACAGCCAATAAAATACCTGTACCTTCACAGGAACAGGAAGCTCAAATCCAAAGCTCAAAGAAGGTATAAAAACACACCCACTCTCAACTCCAGTTTGTCAACTGCACCAGAACCACAAATCCTGGTGGTTCTGTTCATCAATAAATGGACCTTCTTTCCAATCAGCCTCCAACCTCCATTTTGTCTCCAGTGCTTTTCTCCCAGCTTGGAACTGAACCATATGGATATTTCTTCCCACACTATGTTCTAAGCTTGATGTGATATGGAGGACGGTGTTCAGAATTCTACATTGCAAACACATGAATTGGCCCGTAGTTTTGTAATAATATGTGATTAGGTAGTTTTAGATATGCTTTTGCAGGATTTTATTTTGGAAATAGTGGCTTGGTTGTAGTAGGTGAAAGCAGGGGGGGGGGGGTTAGAGAGAGTGGGAAATTTGGTAGGTGTGAAAATGATTCAGGAAAGGCCACGCTGAGTTGTGTCTGCTTCAAGCCGCCACTCACAAACACATAGAGAAGTTTGCAAACTTTATTGGGAAGTCTTCCTAAAAACAGGTGGCAAAGGAAAAGTGGAAACATACATAGACACACACAAGAAAAACCAAGTGTCTACAAAGCCAGCAAGCTTGCATTGAGAGATAGTGGTCTGGCAAAGTCTAAGGGTCAAATCAGGGCTGGGCTGCCGGGGGTTAGCAGGGGGTTTGCGAGAACCACTAGCTAAGATTCTGTGCAGTTCAGAGAACCCCCAAATCCCACTCCTGGTTGGCCCCGCCCACCCTGCCCTGCCCCTCCCAGGAGTCGCCACATGGCCCATTTTGGATGCAGGTAAGTGCAGGGTGCGCACGGAGGCTCAGGGAGGGCGAAAAATGGGCCTACCAGACGTTCGGGTCTGTTTCCGGCCTCCAGAGGGCCTCCACAGCCTGGGGAGGCCGTTTTTGCCCTTCAAGAGGCTCAAGGAAAGCTTCCAGAGCCCAGGGAGGGCAAAAACTCCCCCACCACCACCGTGGTGCAGGAGGTTGACTAGGTCATGCCACTATGGCCACGCCCACCCAGCAAACAGGCAGAGAACCCCTTGCTAAAATTTTTGAAGCCCACCCCTGGTCCAAATGTCATAGAAGACTTCAAATCAAAAGATAAGGCAGACAACTTAATGAATGGTTGTTGCCAGGGAGGTGGGGGTTGAGCTCATTGCTCTTCTTAAATAGAAGTAGCCCAGGTATTGCTCATTTGGGAGACTGAAATCCCTTTCTTGCAAGAAGACTTGCAGATTGTCTTTGGTCTCCTCTCCTCCCCAGATAGTGAACCCCTGCACTAGGAGAGGCTTGAGAGCTCAGATTCCTCATTTTCTTAGACTAGGACAGTCCCCTCTGCCTGCAATTCTGGGACTGGCTGCTTGCTGTCAGTTTCATCATCAGAGCCTGAGCTGGCGTGACAAATTGGAGAGGAATGGAAACAGCCAAGGAACAAGAGGTTGGTTGGATGGAAGAAAGGAAAAGCCAAACATTAGCAAACTTAGTCTTAGGAAAAATTACACATGGGAAGTCACTGTCAGTCAGTGATGGAGACATCAGCAATGTTTAATCTATATGTTTGGCATCCTCTATTTGAGCAGTCACAGGAGAAACATGGTGGTTGCCATTTAATTGTTAGAGGCCTGGAGACTAGCTTCAAGTCCAGAATCTGCAAGCTCTACTAGTCTAGGCCATTAACAAAAACAACAATAAAGATTTTAAACTCACTCCAGCAATGAGAGAGGTGGGGAAGCAGCAAGAACATTGTGGCAATAAGCAACAATCTTTGGAGCAGGGGTGAAATCCAGCAGGTTTTGACAGGTTCTGGAGAACCGGTAGTGGAAATTTTGAGTAGTTTGGAGAACCGGCAAATACCACCTCTGGCTGGCCCCAGAGTGGGGTGGGAATGGTGATTTTACAATATCCTTCGCCTAGGAGTGGGGAGGGAATGGCAATTTTGCAGTATCCTTCCCCTGGAGTGGGGTAGGAATGAAGATTTTGTAGTATTCTTTCCCTGCCACGCCCACCAAGCCACGCCCACAGAACCACTAGTAAAAAAATTTGGATTTTACCACTGCTTTAGAGCCTGAAACAGACTTCAGCCACTTTGAATGATCAACCAGACTGGAGAAACCAAGTCTGGACTTTTAAGAATTGATTTGGGTATATTCCCCAGGTGAGATCTGGAGAATGCTGAAGAAGGTCCGCCCAGAGCAAAATGAATGGAGGATGTGACAACTGTTCCTTCTGATGCATTGTAGGCCTAGAGAGTAGGAAGTAAGTTTATATACATGATATCTGACTGACGGAAGAGAAACACAGGACAGTTTTAAGTTTGATGGTAACTGAGTTGAGATAAAGAGTACACAAGTGATCGTTAAGAGTGTACTGTTATTATGGTAAGTAATGCCAGGCCAAACCTGAAGAAGTTCCCTGGAGTTGGGAGATGATGTTGGTGAGATGGATAATGCATAAGTTTGGAAAGGGACTATTTCTGATATCTACAGTAATGTAGAGGACAGGAAGGCCTGGAGGAACGTTGTCCATGGGGTTGTGATGGGTCATACATGACTTCGCAACTAACAACAACAACAGTGTTGTAAGGATCCTATGGACAGAAGCAGGTATTTTGGACGCAGGAGAAGGGGAACTTACATTTGATACACCTCTTTCTAAGCCAAGTCTGGCCCTGAGCATCAGCATCAGTGATCAAATTAATGTATGCCTTAGACTCAGGCTGCTACTAATAAATACCCACTTTGTGCAAAGTAACCCAATATCCATCTAGAGCAGAGGTGGGTTTCAGCAGGTCTGACCAGTACTGGAGAACCGGTAGTACCAGAGAACTGGTAGTAAAAATTCTGACTGGCCCTGCCCCCATCTATTCTCTGCCTCCCAAGTCCCAGCTGATCAGGAGGAAATGGAGATTTTGCAGTATCCTTCCCCTGGAGTGGGGTGGGAAGGAAGGTTTTACAGTAGCCTTCCCCTGCCACGCCCACCAAGCCATGCCACACCCATCAAGCCACACCCACAGAACCGGTAGTAAAACAATTTGAAACCCACCACTGATCTACAGTATGATAACCGATGAATATACAGATTTGGCAGGTATTACTGAGACCTACATGAGCAACGATGGAGAAAATCAGTAAACTTGCCTTCCAGGTTTCAGATCCTCCAGAAGTCATAACACCAAGGCTACAGATTAAGGGTAGTAGTAATTGTATGTTAACTTTTCACATCGAGCAGAAGCACTGTCTCAAAATATCTGCTTGTGGGTACCTATGTCTGGAAATGTAGAGATATAACTATCAGGTCAGATTGTGGATCACAGTAGTTGTGAGCTTCTGCAAGAACAAAGGACCCATTAAATTGATCTGATCCAGATGCCAGAAGTTTTTCAGAAGCACCTTATGTATTTATTTATTTATTAATTATTATTTATTAGTTCAATTTATATGCCGCCCTTCTCCGTAGACTCAGGGCGGCTTACAATGCACTTATAGCAATAGCCTTCATTCTTTTGTATATACCTGCTTATTAGGGCTTTTGGGCCCCCGTAAGCGGTGTTTCTACAAAGTCAGCTTATTGCCCCCACAATCTGGGGGGTCCTCAATTTACCTTCCTTGGAAGGATGGAAGGCTGAGTCAACCTTGAGCCTGGTGAGATTTGAACTCGCACTAATTGCAGGCAGCTGGCAGCTAAGTGCTACATAACAGCACTTAGTCCGCTGCACCACCAAGGCTCCTAATCCCTAATCTCCTTAGGGATTTCCCCAACAATTTGCAGGCATGATTGTCTCATGTCTGGTTGATATTGGAACTCAGAGATGACCAGAGTGCTGATGAGATTCTTTTTGTTCATCTGCTCATTTTTTTTTATTATTTCTAGACAAAGAATGAGTCTACATCACAACATCCCAATGCATGCTTTGACACTTCTTTTTTTCTTGTCCTCTCTATGGACATCTATGACACCATTTATGAACTTTCTACTGCCTCCATTTCTTCAGCTGTTTACTTACTATCTGACTTCTGCCACCCTCATGTTTCAATGCACTTATCCAAGATATATATTGCTGTCTGATAAAGGACAGTATTATATTCCCCCAGTTTCGGTTCGACTGAATATTCTTACCTAAGGTCAGCAAGTTTCTGTAAATGGAGCAATCAAATGAGTGACAATTTTAGAAGTGTGACTTCAGTTGCACTGATTCACTTCATGAGTTTCCTGAGACCTTTATCTCTTCCCCCTCCCCTCCATTTCCTATAACAACCTTCTGTTGAAAGTACAAATAGGTGCTTCACTAGACTCAAGCTTGCTCAAGTTAACATCCTGGTCTCCAGGAACATAATCTATTATTATTATTATTATTATTATTATTATTATTATTATTATTATTATTTTATTGAAAAAGTTTTAAAAGTTTTACATACATTTTCTCCCCCCTCCCCAACCACCCCCCCGACTTCCCAGAGCAAATACAAGATAAAATACAGCTCAAATTCTCTAAATTAAACTCCATTTCACACTTATCATAATCATAATCATTAAACAAATAGATAAAAGGAAAGCAAGTCTTCTTTCTTCTTATTCCATCTAATTCAACAAAATTAATATCCATTTATAATTACAGCAGTTAATAAAACAATTAAATATTACCTAATCAAACCTATCATTACTCAATTTAGCTAATTGATACTTAACAAATTATTAGGTCTATACAATTTAACAAAATATTTTATAACTTCTTTCATTTAAAACAAAAAAAACAACAAAAAAAAGAAACCCTCATTCAAAAACCCCAAATTTAAAATAAAATACTATATAAACTCTTCCGTCCTCCACTTTTAAACCATCAAGGTCCAATTATAATTAAAACACTTAATAAAAAATAATAATAATAATATTTTTTTTAAATTAATAATCAAACCTCTTATTAATTTATCAATACATATTAACAAATCAACTAAGAACATCATTTAATAACTGTATCACACATTTAAATTCTTCATACTAGATTAAACCAGTTGCTAATCTTCTTGTCTTCACATCTTCCAACAGCATATAAAATATCTTTATTTGCGTCTACCCACCTAAATAAAAATTGCTTCTTTATATAAAAAAAAAAACCCCGAGTGACTTTATAATTATATTTGAAATGGTATCCATCAAATCCAGTCAAAAATTAGATTAATAAATTCATCAGACGTATTAGGGAAACCACCAGATCAGCTGCAATTGCCCTAGGTCCATAGTCCTTTTGCCTTATATTTATTACCATCAAACAGGAAACTCCAATTTGCTATATTCAATAAGACTTCTGCGATTGCAATTAAGTCCAAATTTATTAAGTCCTTAATAAAATATTCCAAATCATTCAAGTCAGGGCATATTTCACAGCCCAACACACCAGCATTGCTGTGATCTGTTTATTCTTCTCAAAATATTCCAATACAGCTGTAGGTTGCCTCCTCATCGTCGCTCATCGCTTAGTTAACTGGCATTAGACTGCTGTCTGTTTTTTTTTCCCCCAAAAGTTCAAAATCTTTAAACAGTTAAACAATACTTTTTAAGGACCATCATCTCATCAAGCAGGGTTATTTTCCATTTTTCCAGTCTTTCTTCTTTTCCTTTTTACGAACTTTCTTCTTAACTTTGATCCCTCTGCCTTTTTTAACTCCAGTAAAATTTTGCAGTTTTTGGGATTGCATATTATAAAATTTTTGCAGAAATGTAACTTCTTCTGGAAACAGCTCTTTAAATGCAGATTGGGTTTTATAAAAAAAAATTCGTGTAACCAAAATCTCATCAGCTTCCAAAATTTCTTGCTCCTTATTCTGCACAGCATTCATCTTTCTCTCCTCATTAAAAACTGCTATGGTCTGTTTTTGTTCTTTTCCGTCTCCCAACTCTTCATTCAATCCCCCACTGCTAGATTGCAACTCAGTATTTCCATGTATTTCATTGTTTCCAGCTTGAGAAGCTTGAAATATAGTATCAATTCTTTCCAATAAAGCAGAGGTAATTGAATTCCAAGGTTCCTCAAAATCAGACCATATCTGAGGGTTAGTTAACCCTTCTTTGCTTTCATTGCTTTCAGAAAGACCAGCCATCTTGCCCCCCTTCTTCCTTCCCTTCCAGAAGGACAGAAAAAAAAGAAAAAAAAAGAATATCAAAAAGAAAAAAAAGACCCTTTACAATTTGTAATTTGTATTGCTGCTTCAATTATTATTATTATATCCTTTCTTGTTTCATCCACTTTTCAAAAAGGAGTTTTACGTTTCAAACAGGGACTTGTCAATAATTACTTTTAACTTTCACTTCTTCACACCCCATTGAAACTCAAACGCCATCTTGCTTTCACTTTCAGCTTAGAGAGAATCTTTTAAAGAAAGTAAATCTTTGGAGTTAAAAGAAAAAAAAATACTTGCTGTTTCATTCATGCTGGTTGTGCTCCGCCAGCTTGATTCAAAGAATATTTGTTTAAAGTTGGTTGCTGGGATGGTAACGACATCTAGCTCTGCAAAGCAGAGACATCCAGGGTCCGGAGTACTGACAGGCTTAACGGGGAGCTCTCATCTTCGAGCGCCAGATTATGGGTAAAATCTGGCACTCTCAGGGAGCTCTACCCCACCCGTCTATTCACTTTCCCCCCTCATACCAGGGGGAAAGTTTTCAAACCACAAGACAGCTGATAGTCGCTGTTCTTGCAGTTCTACGGAGCCCTGGGTTGGCGCTTCAAAAAGAAGCGTCCGGCGATGTCGCAGTCCCACGGGAAGTCCATTATTATTATTATTTATTAGATTTTTATACCGCCCTTCTCCTACTGGACTCAGGCCAGTGAGGGACTCACACAAATATTGTGTGAAGCTCAAATGATGACATAGTCAGTCAGTGAATATTTTGCAGACCAGCCAGAAGAATCTTCTGTCCTTCAAGCTTATGGCAAATAAGAAGTTAGCTCTGGATTTATAGACGGTCTGGGAATGAAGGTGGAACATGTGACTTACAAACTGTTTTCCCTTGTCTGAAAATGAATAATTAGGTGATTACTTTTTAAAAGAAAAAGAAAACAGATTCGTCCTTTTCCAGGCAGCTTGTTAAAAGAGATCAGAATGGGTGTTTCATTTTTAAACTCTCAGGACCAGGGGTGAAATCTAAAATTTCTTACTACCAGTTCTGTGGGTGTGGCTTGGTGGGTGGGGGTAATGTGACTGGGTGGGTGTGGCCAATTTTTATTTTTATTTTTACTTTTAAAACCATTTTTTCTACAACCTCTTCGGCTAAGAGGTTGTTTAAAAATGTTTTCAAAAGGCTCTGACAATCCCAGCTGAGTTCCCTGATCGGCAGAGGCTTTTTTAAAAAGCCTCTGCCAATCAGGGAACTCAGCTGGGATGTCAGAGCATTTAAAAGAAAAAAACCCTTGTTTTCTTTTAAATGCTCTGATGATCCAAGCTGAGTTCCCTGATCGGCAGGGGCTTTTTTTAACTTTTAAAAGCATTTTTTCGGCCATAGTTGTAGAAAAAAATGCTTTTAAAAGTTAAAAAAAAATTCTCTGATGATTGTGCGGCTCAGCTGGGCATGGGGGGGGCGGGGATTTTTGCTACCGGTTCTTCGAACCATCCACCTCCATTGCTACCGGATCGGGCAATCCGGTCCGAACCGGGAGCATTTCACCCCTGTTCAGGACTCAGGACTCTGAGTTATCAGGCACATCACCCCATCACTCAAAGTGAGTTTATTTGGGGATGGCTTGTTTTTGGGTTGATGTTTATGTATTATATGTAGCTGGGTTTGTTTAGCAATATCACAAAACTTCCAAAATTCTCTGTCAGCCAGAAAACATTATTTCACTCATGTCCTGCCAGTTTAGAAAGAAGATGCAAGAAAATGGTAAGGATGTCCCACAGAGCTGCCTTCAAAATAATATTCTTCATTGTATTTGTCTTTTGCATCAGAAGGCAAACACACACACACACACACACAATAAATTTATAAAGAAGAGTTTTAGTGCTGTCAGAATCATATCTGCAAATTAAGGCTGAGAAAAAATATGAAGAAGAAAATGCAAAACCACGCGCAAGATAAACCTTAAAGTGTCTAAAGCTCACTTAATTATATAAAAAAGGCTCACTGGTATTGTTTGTTGGACTGTGCTTCCTGCAAAACTAGAAAAAGAGCTGCCCCTTTATTAGCAGCACTTCTCTCTGAAAATCAACAATCTGAAAGTCATTAGAAATGAAATTAATGGATGAAAGCATCTAGTGTAGACCTCAGCGATGATGGGCTCAAATACCAGTTCCTTGTGGACTGGCTGGGTGGCCTTCTTTAAATCACTGCCTTAGCTTAAATTCCTACGTCTGTATGACAGGAATACTAATAACTTGGTTCATAGACTGGCTTGGGAGGATGAGTAAAATAAAAATAGGAAAGCATGTCGATACAAAATAGCTAAACCCCATTGCAGCCGGAGGTACTTCAGATCCAGTTTATTCATCTTGTGCTGAAGTGGCATTCATTCACTCATATTGATTTCAGTAAAATCTTAAACTCCTTTTCTTTCTTTCTATCTTTTTTTTTCTTGCATTCTGATTATAAGAAATTGCAAACAATAACTACACCAAAAATATAGTTGATGTCTAAAGGGATGTAACCATAGTTATATTTCTCTCCTCATTCTATGAATATATGAATTAATAGTGGGTAAGCACCAGGGCTGGGTTCTAAAATATTTTACTACCGGTTCTGTGGGATGGCTTATTTTATGGGTGTGGCTTGATGGTCATGTGACAATTCTTTAGGATTTAGCAGAGATACTGGTTTACCAGGCTCTTAACTGCTTGCAGAGCTGTACCAGTCTACTCATTTGTTTTGGAGGCACCGGTCTACTCATTTGTTTTTGGAGGCACCGGTATACTCATTCATTTTAGAAGGCACCGGTCTACCACCACACTGCCTTTTAACACTGATCAGCTGTAGGGCAGCCCTTTGAAGTCCTGTGGCAAGAGTTTAAACAGTTTTTTTCCTTCTAGCCGATCAGCTGGGACTCGGGAGGCAGCGATAGATTGGGGTGGGGCCAAATAAGAGGTAAGAATAACGCGGGGGGGTGGGAGGGCCCAGCTCCTGAACAAAGAGAACCAGTTCAGTGATGTCATATCGTCACCGCTACCGGCTCGGCTGAACCGGGCCGAACCAGGAGGAACCCACCACTGGTAAGCACCAACAAGCACAGCAGAGTTTTAAAGAAAATCATACAGAAAAAAATAGGGTATTGCAATGTTCATTATTTTTATTTTTTTTTATTTTTTTTTATTTTTATTTGATTTATATGCCGCCCTTCTCCGGAGACTCAGGGCGGTTTACAGTGCGTTAAGCAATAGCCTTCATACTTTTGTATATTTATACAAAGTCAGCTTATTGCCCCCACAACCGGGTCCTCATTTTACCCACCTTAGAAAGGATGGAAGGCTGAGTCAACCTTGAGCCTGGTGGGATTCGAACTTGCAGTAATTGCAAGCAGCAGATGTTAATAGATGTTAATAACAGGGTGCTTTAAACCACTGTACTACAGGCTCTGTCATTAGTAAGTTACAATTAGGATCAAGATTGGATCAGCAAAGGAAAGAGACAAAGTCGACATGTGAATATAGAGTGCCCCTTTGACACTTTTTCCTCTTATTCTATCTCCAATTGACCACTAAATCATTAGCAACGTTCATATGGGACGTTTGACCCACAAAAGATTGTGTGCCTGTAACATGTATGGTTTTCATATAATTGAGAATCCCAGTTTCACAGTTTCACAGGATTAAAAAAGCAATACCTGTATAATTTCCATGATTCTGAATTCTTGCTATTTACATTTTAGAGAATAGCTTTTGTAAAGGAGCTGTGGTGGTGCAGTAGTTAGAATGCAGTATTGCAGGCTAATTCTGCCCAGTGCCAGGAGTTCAACCCTGATCGGCTCAAGGTTGATTCAGCCTTCCATCCTTTGGAGGTTAGTAAAATGAGGACCCAGATTGTTGGGGGCAATATGCTGACATCAAGAGTGCTGTAAAGCAGCAGTCCTCAATTTTTGTAGCTTGGTGACCCGACTAGGCAGGTGTGGGGGGGGACCTGGCTGTGCAAGTGGTGGGCAGGTGCAAATGGCCCACCTGTCATGCGACCCAATTCCAAGTAAGCCATGGCTTGGTAGTGGACCATGGCCCAGATATTGGGGACCCCTGCTGTAAAGCACTATAGGGCGGCATATAAGTCCAAGTGCTATTGCTACTGCTAAAGTAAAGGAATCAGTAAATCCACTATATTATTCATATTGTCACCTATGTTACCTTGACAAATGTCTGAGTTTCTACTGTTCCTGTTATTTTAATAGGTAGGATCCTAAAGGAAATGAAAAACATTTACTTAAAGTCAACCTAGACTTGGCATTTTTAGAAACGGATTGTTATAACTAATTTAGTATGGAAAGGATACTAAACTGAAAACTGAAAAGAGATATTGAAAAGAGATTTTTCCTTGGCGAGGAACTATTTGCAACATCTTTCAATGTTCCAGATATCCCCTAACCCTTCCTTCCTAGAGAGCAATACTTTTACGCAGTGGTGGAATTCAAAAAAATTTACTACCGGTTTTGTGGGCATGGCTTGGTGGGCGTGGTTTGGTGGGCATGGCAGGGGAAGGATACTGTAAAATCTCCATTCCCTCCCCACTCCAGGGGAAGGTTACTGTAAAATCCCCATTTCCTCCCAACCATCTGGGACTCAGGAGGCAGAGAATAGATGGGGGCGGGGCCAGTCAGAGGTGGTATTTACTGGTTCTCCAAACTACTCAAAATTTACGCTACAGGTTCTCCAGAACTGGTCAGAAGCTGCTGAACACCACCTCTGCTTTTACCTAAGATGTAATGAGTTGATGCTTCTCCTACCGTCTTTTTCTGCAGTGTTGCAAATTCATAGCTTTGTTTCTGTATTTCATGGGTGTGTATTTAGTTTTGCTGGATGGCAAATTGCTCTTCTGCTTTTTCAGATGGGTAACTTCACATTCCCTCCTCTCCTTTCAAGTATCAGTTGTAACATATTGAAGGAGATCTCTTCCCACTCAGCAAGGTTGCTCTGATTAGAAAGTTTATACCAGACAAATAGAAGGATATTAGGAGAGAAAAAAGAAAACCATTAGATTTTTTATTTCTTTCAGTGGATTAAAAAAAAAAACACTAGCTGCCCAACTAGGTAAATTCTAAGACTCAGTCAGTTCAGGACCAAGCTTTGGTGTCATTGATCCCCCCCCAGATAATGAGCAGACAAAGCAAAGAGGCACTCAGGATACTAATGAAGATTAACTTCGGAGTGCTTGCTTTTTAATCTTCTTGCCAATAAGTAGCTTGGAGATATTTGTAAAAAGGGATCAGAGAGTGGGATGGAGAAAACAGATTTTTTTTATATTGGACAGCACTTTAATTTTTAATAAATTCATTAATTGTTAAGAGTCCAATCTTTCATCTGCTTACATCTAATGGGCAGAATGTTGGCAAACTAAAGCTATAATCCTCCATCCTACTAGATATATCCCAAGATATTCTATCCTGAACCTCTTTCTTCCCCTCCCCCATCCAGCTTTCTGGACAGTGCAGTCTCTTATTATAGGCCTCTCTCTGTGATGCCGAATTTCTCCCCCTCTGGTCCTGCAGGTGCACAGTCCATCCCATCAAATAGTTGGCATTTCTAGTTTACTTTCCTGGACTGAAATAGTTTATCCATCAGTAAACCATGCAGTGATAGTTCATTTTTTTAAAAAACACAATGGTTCTAGGCAGAGGTGGCTTTCAGCAGGTTCTGACCAGTTCTGGTGAACTGGTAGCGGAAATTTTGAGTAGTTTGGAGAACCGGAAATATCACCTCTGACTGGCCCCGCCCCCATCTATTTTCTGCCTCCCGAGTCCCAGGTGATCTGGAGGAAATGGGGATTTTGCAGTAACTTTCCCCTGGAGTGGGGAGGTGTCACGAGTATTTTCAGGGTTGCTGCGGCTACATGATTAGCCACAAAAGAGATATGGCCTCAATCAACCCATCTGCTGTAAGCAATTACCTGCAAGCCTTCCCCGCCCTAGGTAATTGCAGGTTTGCTCACAATATAAGCAAGGACCTTTCGGCTTGCTACTTGGGCCTTGACAATCAGTCAGGCCTGATCCAGCTAGTGTTTACTGCTGGAAGAAGATTGCAGAGCCCAGCACGATGCTGTAGAAGGGAGGAGATGCAGATAAGGACTCCAGACGCCGGCTGCTGAGATACTCCCACAGATGCTTGTGTTTTTGCTGTTTTTAAGCACACAAGCCAACGGTTAGGTTGTGCTGGAAATTCTTCTCCACAAAGACCCTCAAGCCACGTTGGTGCTTGAACTGCTTTTATTCTCAGGTGACTTTTTTATTGTGAAGTCTTCGCTGCTGCCCTTCGTTTGCCTTGATGATGTGTCGACGCCAAAGACGTCCACTTTTGTATTAACCTTTGTTTCTTGTGAACTGTTTTTGGTATTGTGGAGAGGAATCTAGGGAGATAGCCTGGCTTCACATACCCAGATAAGACTTTGCTTTTAATGTGGTTTTTAAAGGCACAGTGTCTTTTTAAGTATTTTAAATTAAATTATATATTTATTCAAGGCTCCTTTGTCAGCTTTATTTCAATCCCAGTGCCTTTGCCCATGAGCTGGTTCGCGGTCCAGGGTGCCCCTCAACCCCACACTCCACAGGAGGGAATGGAGATTTTACAGTATCCTTCCCCTGCCATGCCCATCAAGCCATGCCCACCAAGCCACACCCAGAGAACCGGTAGTAAAAAATTTTGAAACCCACCACTGGTAGGAGAGGGTTGCTTCATGCATGGTCCAGAATAACTGGCAGAATTAGATCTAAATTACTTCTAGTGTGTTTTGTTCTTCCTTTGTTTCTGGATCATCTTAGAACATGTAATATTGCGTTTAAAGTAGAACAATGTGTTTCTCATGGTGAATGTGAGGAGATAGTTACATTATTGAACTAGAACAAAGGGGACCCCAGATTAAATCTATTTTAGATATTAATGTTACTGGGCTTCTTTGAGCCTGAACCTTCTTCCTTCTCTCCCTCCCAGCCTCACTTATTTCTTAAGGTTGCTGTTGTGGATAAGATAGGTTATCATCTTGAGATTTTGGAGCTACATAAATCTATGTAGATATATCCCTGCCTAATCTATCAAAGAAAATTTCAAAATCTTATCTAGAACTTCTTCGTTTTTATTTTGTTTTGCCTGCATTTAAGGCAGATAAATTTCAAATGTTGATTCATGGTATCAAGAATGCAATGATAATAAATAAAAAACCCGTGTGTCCCCTTTCTGGATATCTAAAATCAGTTGCCTAAAGCAGTGAAGCAGCTGCCATACTCTGCCTATAGGGAAGAGTGATTTAAATACTCTGCCTTTATCTATGTATATGATTTATTTTGGTGTAACCAGTCTGGAAAACTAAACAGCATTGCCTTCAGCTTTGGGCTCCCATGACTTAATTCACGATTTTGAAAAGCAAGATGAGCTATAATGATATTTGACATTTCTGCTACAGTTGGTTAAAAATACATGCACAGAGCCCTTCCATTCTCCTTGTCCTCCTTTTCTCTCTCTTGCTGACTTTCTGACCTCTATCGTGAGGAAAAAAACTGATTAAATCGCACTTATGATAGGGTTTATCTCTATGGAAGATAAAGTCAGCACGCAAAGTATTGATCCTTAAAAGACTGTGATCCCCATGCAAACAGGTTGAGCAGAATATAATTGTGCCCATCGACTAACAGTACACTGATTTATGCCCCTATTTATTCCAATGATCTTTTAAAGATCTGTCTTAAAAGGTGCTTAAGAAGTCATAGGAAATACTTTTCCACTAAGATCTTGGAGAATGCATTCACCAGTCATTTCTTCACTTTTTTCTTTTTCTTTTGTTCAAACAATTACAGGCTAAAAATACTTTAAGTAGAATTAATGAGCCCATGTGGGGAACTCAACTCCAACTGTAGGTCCAGTGTTATGAGATATCTGATTAGCTTTTGGTTAGCCTGCGTTCCAGAAGCTAAAAGAAAACTGCAGTATATAACTGACTTCACCTGTCCTTGAAGCATTGCTGTCTTATACCACATTAGTTGGTTTCTTAGCGTGGTATTGATTTTCTGTATAGCATTTCAGAGTCTAAGGTAGGAATATACAAGCCTTTTGCACAGGCTTCCTCAAAACTTTAGACATAGCCCTCAACTTTATCCAAACTCTAACTGTCAATCTTATAGAAAACATGGATTTTTTTTTAAAAAAAAGAAGGGAATAATAATATATGTAAATATTTGTTGCAGATGAAGATCATATCAAATTTGTTGATTTAGATTTGGTCCCCTTTAGGGAATGTAATTGAGGCATGGCATTCAAAGATTTGACCTGAAAACTTTTGTGACAAGCTCAGTCCTGCTAAATAAAGCAAATTTAATGAGATACTCAGGGTACTAAAACTGGATCCCTTAACAATCAATCAATGATTTCTGTCCTTGAGCTCAATATTATATGGTTCTCTCCCACAAGTGTCTTCCAAATCTATTTGACTACAACTCCCACCAGTCTCTAGTTAACACCATAATTTCTTCTCATCTATTTCCCAGTAATAATGGATAACCACTTACCCATAAAGTGAATGGTGAATCATTGCTCCCTGCAGTGGAATCCATGACCTCCATTCAATTCTTCTAGCTGAGAATAGAACTTAATATTATAATGGAGACTTTGGACTGATAAAATAGTAAACTCAGCAGCAGGGGCAAGTTATTAAGGACAGATCATTAATCATACTTCTGATACCTGTTCCTTAGAGAAAGCATCTATATTTCAGCCTGTTCTAGAGAAGAGAGATTTTGCCTATGATATGATAGATGAAGGGGAAATTACAGTATCAAAATATATTAAATAATCCTTGAATAAAAAACTGGAAAACTATAGAACAGCCACACCCCAGCAGTTCTGCAGAGGAGATAGATCTGAAGGCATAGAGAAGTTGAAACATCCATTAAAGAGGTTGAAAGGAAATAAATGAGTAGCATTTGGCCAATAAAATGAAGAGGATATCCATCTGACTGAAGTGAGATTATAAACAGTCAGATATTAGAACTGTAGACTGGGAAGGAACTCTGCTAAATTCCAATTGTTTCTTTCAATTTAAATAGCCTCCTACATAATTAAAGCAGACAAGTTCAACTTGTAACTAACCATATTGGAGAGACCCTAGATATGCAAACAAGGAGAGGGAAAAAATTGGTAGTTTCCTTATGCCTAACAAAAATAGGGTATCATGAACTTGATAAGCTGCAATAGATGGCTGGGCCTGCTTTGATGGTTGGTAGTATGATTCAATGCCATCCTAAAGTGTCCTCGACAAACACTCAGAACATTCAAATATATCAGGGATGTCAAACTCAATTTCATTGAGGGCTACAACAGGGCTGAGGTTGACCTCGGGGGGCTGGGCAGGTATGGCCACCTGGGTGGGTGTGGCCAACTGGGCATGACCAGCTTGATGCCATTCACTGGGGGTGGCTGACTGGAATGGGGGTGGCCAGCTTGACTTCACTCCCCAAACTGCTGACATGTTTCCTCTTTGCATTTGGTAGACTGGGCCGAAGCTACATTGGACCAATGTTTCCTCTTGGTACTGGATAGACTGGGCCGAAGGGACATGGGCCTGATGTTTCCTCTTCGTATTGGGAAGACCGGGCCAAAGTGGTGAGGGCCAGCCCCTTATATTTTCCAGGATGGCCCCGCAGGTCGGATCTGACCACATTGCAGGCCGGATCTGGGCTGCGGGCCTTGTGTTTGACACCCTGAGATATATGGTGTCTCATCTTTTTATGTACAATGCTCATAAAAATGGGTGAAGCTTTGATCATACCATCATTACCATATCTTGAATTTTTTTTTTAACCATACCCGATGGATAGTTCTGGATATAGAAGCCATCCAGAAGGACTTGTTAAAATGTGGACCTGCCCTCAAAATTTCCAAAAAGCAACAACAATATAGTAGGTTTAAAATTCCTGCTTTTTTCCTTTAAAAAAAGTAAGGAAATAAATAATAATAAACAAATAAACAAAAACCAATGAAGTGAGTAAGGAGAAATGGCAATGCAGGCTACCATTTACAGAACATTTCTGACATGGAATAGAAATTGGAAAATGGCATTCATTTCCTAGTATTCTGCAGATGCAGGAGTTTTGCAAAGTCATCCAAACATGGAAACATATATGTACAGGTAGTTCTTGGCTTATGTTCTGACCCGATTGCCCAACAGGAAAAACCCTCTGTAGTTATATCATATATATTATATATTTATTTATTGGTTTGATTTATTAGTTTGATTTATTGGTTCGATTTATATGCCGCCCTTCTCCAGAGACTCAGGGTGGCTTATAATGCGTTAAGCAATAGCCTTCATACTTTTGTATATACCTGCTTAGTAGGGCTTTCGCCCCCCCCCCCCCAAGCAGTGTTCTTTTTTATACAAAGTCATCTTATTGCCCCCACAATCCGGGTCCTCATTTTACCTAACTTGAAAGGATGGAAGGCTGAGTCAACCTTGAGCCTGGTGAGATTTGAACTTGCAGTAATTGCACGCAGCTGGTGCTACTTAATAGCACTTTAGTCTGCTGCACCACCAAGGCTCGTAGTTGTCTGCCCCACCTATTTATCTCTGCTCCCTGCTTCTTATCCCCAGAGCTAGGGTGGGGCTTCGCTAGCAGCGGTGGCTCTTCTGTCCCAAGGATTGGCCCATAGATTTCCACTGCTCTCCTCTCCTCTGCATTCTGCACATCCGTGCGTCAGGCACTGGGCCCAGCTGTTCCTCTTCTTCCTCATCAGCCACCTCCAGACCTGGAGGCTGTTGACTCTCCATCTGACGGCTGATGGATGGCCTAGGCTCCACCTCTGTCTTTCTCTCTCTGACAGCTCCATTCCCTCTTCCCCTTCAGAGCTCTCAGATTGCCTTGATGCTGGCCCTGACTCCCACACCGCCTCCTCATCTGATTCAGCTGCTGGAGGGGCCAGCTGCTGACAGGCCACAACAACTTACAACAGTTTATTTAGTGACCATTCGAAGTTACAACAGCATTGAAAAAAGTGACTTATGACCATTTTTCACACTTATAGCATCTTTGATCTTGTCACCAGCATCTTGGTCACAAGATCAAAATTCAGATGCTTGGCAACTGACTCACATTTATGATGGTTGCAATGTCCCAGGGTCTTGTGATTGCCTTTTGCAACCTTCCAACAAGCAAAGTCAATGGGGAAGCCAGATTCACTTAACCACCGTGTTACTAATTTAACAACTGCAGTGATTCGCTTCACAAATGTGGCAAGAAAAGTCATAAAATGGGGCAAAACTCACTTAACAACTTTCTCACTTACCAACATAAATTTTGGGCTCAATTGTGGTCATAAGTCGAGGACTACCTGTATTTTAGGAAATCTGGAAGTCCTTAGTATCCCATGCCTGGGAATCATGATATATAACCGTGATGGCGAACCTATGGCACGGGTGCCACAGGTGGCACGCGGAGCCATATCAGTAGGCACGCAAGCTCATCTCCGGTACGCATGCATGCGCCAGCCAGCTGATTTTTGGGACTTCTGGGCCCACCAGAAGTCAGGAATCACACTGTTTCCGGCCTCTGGAGGGCCTCTGTTGGGGGGGGGAGGTCGTTTTTGCTCTCCCCAGGCTCCTAGAATGGCTCTGGAACCTGGGGAGAGCAAAAAATGGGCCTACCGGGCCCGCCGTGCCATCATGTGCCAAAAGCGGGGGAAGCACGGGGGGCGGAGCTCATAGAATTATGGATGTGGGCACGCTTGCATGTGACCCCATCACGCTCCCCCCACTTTTGGCACACGATGGCGAAAAGGTTAGCCATCACTGATATATAAGAACTTATAGATACCATCATGTAGTGGAAAATGGAAAAAGGCAAAAGAGTTTAAAATTCTCTTGAGCGTTTGCTTCAATCTGCACTGTCCATAACAGACCCAGCATAGACATTTATTTATTTGACTGTAGTTCTTTTTGCTATTTACAGTCAATAGTAGCAACAGCATCTTCTTGTATTGACCAAATTATTTGTCAGCTGAAAGAGCCAAATTAGATTTATAGCATCCGTGCAATTAGCAAATGCTTCTAAATGTTCCCACAGTTTTTTTTTTTAAAGAAAAGTGGAAACAGCAAACATGGTAAATTAACCAAACATGGATCAGAACCATAATGGAAATAGAAAACTGAAAGCTTCCTTTTAACGTTCACCTGACAGAATTGTTTTGATGCAGATAAGAAACCGTACCCTTTCTCTTTTTTCAAAAAAAATGCAATCAATGCCGTTTAGGATCATTCCAAACTAGGTTGATGCCTGGAGTGAAGAAGAAGGTAAGTACTATGTTTACTAGGAAACTGCTATTCTATAATGTGAGAGAGTATTTTTAGTAGAACAGCTCCCTATGAAATTCCCTACTGTATTTAGATTGGGTTGGTACTGAGCATTGCAAATCTTTGACTGCAACTGAACTGTGTATTTTCCCTCAGGCCTAGAGTTAAATGTGTTTTGCCAGACCTCCTGGTTACTCCTTCCTGTCTTAATTTCAGCTGTTTTACAGATCTCAATACATCTGAATTTGAATGTGAATTTCCCACTTGGGAAATAAGTTGTACTTCATCTTCGGTTCGGTCCCAATGGTGGTAACCCAAATTTTGTCAATAAGGGGTCTGTAAACTGAGGGAATAATCTTGCTGACTCTCAATTGTTTCTTTCGAAAAACATTTCTCTTGCATTGTCTTTATTATTTATATTGAACCAGAAAGGTTGCTGGCAAAAGATTATACTCACCGGTCGTAATATCATGGGTGAAGAAATTTGTTTAGTCTGAATTTTTATTTGATTTCAGGCCATTTGCAACTCCAAAACCTATTTTGTAGATTTCATATTCCAACATCAATATTCTTGGAATGTTGAGACTTGATTTGCAACTTAAACGAAAATAAAGATAAAGGTGTCCCTTGTCTGGTCGTGTCTGACTCTAAGGAGCTGTGCACATCTTCGTTTCTTAGCTGAGGGAGCCAGCATTGTCCGAAAACACTTCTATGGCCCTATGGCCAACATGGCTATATGCCAAGAGTCACACACGGAGTAAATCGTAAACCAGGACTGTCAGCTTTCAAGCTGACAAACTCAGTATCTTTAACCACTGAGCCATTGAGCCCCTTTAAACCAAAGTATTATATAAATCAAAATACTATATATGAAAAAGAGAATGCACACAAAAATTAGTGTGGTAACTTAGTAAAAGAATCATTTATGCTAGGAATCTGTCATATAGTACAAAAATACATTCATGAAGGAGTGTGTGAAGCATTCGGAGGAGCATTGCACGAGGCACCAATTCAGACTCAAAGCATCAGGGCAGCCCAGCTTCTCGATAATGCTTCCACTTCAAGGTCCTTGGTCATGATTATGTGAAAGCAAAGAGAATTGAGCAAAGTCCTTAAAGCAACACTTCAGACAAGCGCATTAATTGCTTCATGAAATGATCTCATTAACATATCACTTGGCTCTAATGATTTTAGGCCAGGAACGGCAATACCACGTGGCCCAAGGACTAATTTCTTTTCACCTTCTATCTGATTTAAATACCTTTCAGAAGAAATCAGTTAGACTTCTGCTAAGAGATAGATGCCCTTTCCCTGCAGTCTGTTATTTTGGGAAAAGAAAAGAGAGGGTTTGGAAGAAAAAGAAAAGAAAAAAGTCATATTCCAATCACCCTCATGTTAACATATTTAAGGAAATGCAGCAGTGGTGAAATCCAATTTTTTTTACTACCGGTTCTGTGGTGGGTGTATCAGGGGAAGGATACTGCAAAATCTCCATTCCCATCCCACTCCAGGGGAAGGATACTGCAAAATCCCCATTCCCTCCCCACTCTGAGGCCAGCCAGAGGTGGTATTTGCCAGTTCTCCGAACTACTCAAAATTTCTGCTACCGGTTCTCCAGAACCTGTCAGAACCTGCTGGATTTCACCCCTGAAATGTAGCCCTTTAGAAAAGAGTTTACCTGGGCAAAATACCTGCAAATAATTATGAGTGCCATTTATTGGTGTGATTTTTTTTTTTAATGTAAAGGCTGAGGAAAGAAAGGAGTCAAAACACATCTATTTTTTGGAAGAACTGAGCAAACGCCTATATGGCACTTGTCTTCCCATGTGAGTGCAAAATGGCAATGAATGGCAAAGTGGCATAATCAAAGTTAGAATAGTGATGGAAACTAGAGAGAGGGGGATTAATAAAATAGACATTTTTATATAATAAGGAGAAGTAATAGTAAGAGGAGAATTTAGAATTTGAATGATGGTATTACTAAGTACACTTAAATAATATGGTGACTGGCATAAAAATAATATATTGAACTATTGATTATTGGTTCGATTTTATTGTTTATTGGTTCGATTTTATATGCCACCCTTCTCTGGAGACTCAGGGTGGCTTACAATGCGTTAAGCAATAGCCTTCATACTTTTTTGTATATACCTGCTTAGTAGGGCTTTTGGCCTCTCCTAAGCGGTGTTCTTTTTTATACAAAGTCAGCTTATTGCCCCCACAATCCGGGTCCTCATTTTATCTACCTCAGAAGGATGGAAGGCTGAGTCAACCTTGAGCCTGGTGAGATTTGAACTCGCAGTAATTGCAGGCAGCTGGCAGCTAAGTGCTACTTTAACAGCACTTTAGTCTGCTGCACCACCAAGGCTCTTTAATTAACTAAAGATTATAATTCAATATGTATAGGTGTATGTTTACTAAATGTAACGAATATGATCAAAATACTTTATTTGTATTAAAATGTATGACATGCAAAATATGGTGATTGACATAAAAATAATATATTGAAATATTGAGTAACTAAATAATGAAGGATTATAAATTGAACAAGCAAATAATGGAAGATTTCAATTTAGCATAAATGTTTATACTATTATTAGAATTATATAAGCTTATTAAAAGTAATAAAAATGATTAATAACATTCTATTTGTATTAAAAGGTATGACAGAATAGGATGATTGGCATAGAAATGACACATTGAAATATTGAATGATTAAATAATGAAAGATTATAATTTAATAAAAATATGTGTATTATTACAAGGATTATATAAACTTGTTAAATGAAACAAATAGGATTAATACTATTTTATTTCTATTAAAATGTATGACACTCAGGTGCCACACTGTTCACACATTTGTATGTTCGTAAAAAAATTAAAAATAAAAAACTTATTAAAAAAGAAAAAGAAAAGAGTTTACCTGGGCAAAATACCTGCAAATAATTATGAGCACCATTTATTAGTGTGATTTTTTTTTAATGTAAAGGCTGAGGAAAGAAAGGAGTCAAAACACATCTATTTTTTGGAAGAATGGGAAACTGAGCAAACTCCTATGTGGCACTTGCCTCCCCACGTGAGCGCAAAATGGCAAATCTAAACATCTGCAAAGACAGACACTAAGGCCCCAGTTTCAGTTTCACACAGATGTGTCTCCCGGCCCTTAAGTCATAAGACAAAGGTATTAATTTTTTTCTGTCTCGTTCTCAGAAGAACAATCTGTTAAAAGCACATTACGTGTCAGTAATAGATAATCTTTCCAGGATCTGTTTTTCAGTCTTAGGGGGAAAAAATCAGGAATTTTCTTTTGTTCTGTGGTGGGGTTTTTTTTTTTTCCTGACTGCCAGGCTACTGGGGATGGAAGGTTCACATTTGCTAGAAATCCGAATTGCTTAGCACTTAGAAATAGCACTTAGACTTATATATCGCTTCATAGTGCTTTACAGCCCTCTCTAAGCAGGTTTACAGAGTCAGCATGTTGCCCCCAGCAATCTGGGTTCTCATTTTACCGACCTTGGAAGGATGGAAGGCTGAATCAACCTTGAGCCGGTCAGGATCGAACTCCTGGCAGTGAGCAGGGAGTTAGCCTGCAATATTTCATTCTAACCACTGCACCACCCTTTGCTTGCTTGCAAAGAGTTTCAAAAATGTGGCTGGAAGGTTATGGACTTCACTGTTGCCCACCTTTTCCATAAGAACTTATGGAATTGATAGCATAAATCTTGGTTGCCCTCATCTCCCAAATTAATATGGTTTTCACACTGGGAGGCTACAATTAAAATAAGGCAAGGTGGTGGTGAAAGGAGAGGGTTTTGATCACAGGACTATGGGGATGCTAGAACAGTCATAAGTGTGAAAAACGGTCATAAGTTCCTGTTTGAACAATGAATGGTTGTAGTTCAAGCACTACTTTTACTCTTAGGAGAACAGATGTCATAACTCTGAAGAAGAAAAATAAATGAGAATACAGCTCATCTGTCTGGAACCCGCACTGCATATCGGACATAAATACAATCGAGAGAGTCCAGAGATATTTTACGAGAAGAGTCCTCCATTCCTCTAACCGCAGTAAAATACCTTCTGCCAGCAGACTCCAAATTTTGGGCTTAGACAACTTAGAACTACGCCGACTTCAGTCTGACCTACGCATAGTACATAAAATTATCTGCCACAATGTCCTTCCTGTCAACAACTACTTCAGCTTCAGCCACAACAATACACGAGCAAATAATAGATACAAATTTAAGGTAAACCGCTCCAAACTCGATTGCAGAAAATATGACTTCAGTAACAGAGTGGTCAGTGCCTGGAATGCACTACCTGACTCTGTAGTTTCTTCCCCAAACCCCCAAAACTTTAACCTTAAACTGTCTACTGTTGACCTCACCCCATTCCTAAGTGGTCTGTAAGGGGCGTGCATAAGTGCACCAGCGTGCCTACCGTCCCTGTCCTAATATTCCTTTTTACTTACTCTTTTCATGTATTCAAATTATGTTTATACTTTTACCTGTTATCTTATATATGCTTGACAAATAAACTTATTATGATGATTATGATTATGATAATGCTGGCATTGGACCAGGGTGGGTTTATTTACCTTTACTACCGGTTCGCAACGGGATCAAGCACGCATGCTCACTTTGCTTGCGCACACGCCTTGCTTCTGCACATGTGCAGATCACTGATGATGACATCTGGGGCTGTGGGCGGGGCCTCCCGCCAGTTTTACTACCGGTTCTTGTGAACCGGTCCGAACCAGGGAAAACCCACCACTGCATTGGACTGTAGATACATCGAAGCAGTTACTGGATGGAGGTTTTGGGTGCAAATTGTGATAGCCTTTGTGTGATGTGCATACATCTGGGTCTGAGCACCGATGAGTCAATATGTACTATTGGCCATTGCTTGGCAAAACCTGCAGTTTTCTTGGCAACATTTTTTGGAAGTGGCTTGCCATCGCTTTCTTCTTCCTAGAGTTGAGAGAGTGACTGGACCAATGTCACCCAGCTGTCTTCAGGCTTAAAGCGGTACTAGAATTCAAGTCTCCCAATTCCTAGCATTAACCATTACACCAAGCTGGCTCTCAAAAGCTCATCACTGCCAACCTCTTTCTAGCATCTCTGGACCAAATTAGGCTTTGAAGCAGTGGTGGGATTCAAATTTTTTTACTAACGGTTCTGTGGGCATGGCTTGGTGGGTGTGGCAGGGGAAGGATACTGTAAAATCTCCATTTTCACCCGATCAGCTGGGACTCGGGAGGCAGAGAATAGATGGGGGCAGGGCCAGTCAAAGGTGGTATTTACCGGTTCTCTGAACTACTCAAAATTTCCGCTACCGGTTCTCCAGAACTGGTCAGAACCTGCTGAATACCACCTCTGCTTTGAAGCTTTCTCTTTAGCCTTCCTTTACTTTTTCCATACAAAAGAAGGGGGCGGCTTGGGAAAATATGATCAGGAATAAATTTATCCTCTCCCCAAGCCCTTTCCCATGATCCTTTGCTGTAGAGATTTGCTTGAATTGGCAAAAAATGTTTTGTTCAAAACCTGAAAATCAGCACATCACCACTCAAAATTTGACTGAACCATCTCAGAATGATGATTAATAAAATAGATTAGAAGGAAGGTCAAATGTAGGCAAAGTGAAGTGGCAAAACTATCGTCCATTTTCTCATATCTTTGCAGTATAGAGAGGAGAACCTTTTGTGAAGGTAGGGCAATCTCCATCTTTTACTTGTTTTGGTAATTCCTGCTAGATTTATCAGAGTGAAAAATTACAAAGATAAGATACTTTCCAAACTGAAACTCAGAACATGCTGGTGGTTACAGGTTGAAACAAATTCCAGAGGAGACTTATAGGACAAGGCTGGTATACCTAATCCTTATCTCCGTTTTTTGTCTACTTGGCCAAAGATCTTCAGAAAACTTGGGATGCAAATGGATTTAAGAGCTATGTATTATGTAGAACCAGGTGTCACTATGAATCCAGATGTATGGCCAAGGGATATACCCAGTGGTGGGATTCAAGTAATTTAACAACCGGTTCTCTGCCCTAATGATTTCTTCCAACAACCAGTTTGCCAAACTGCTCAGAAAGTTAACAACTGGTTCTCCCGAAGTGGTGCAAACTGGCTGAATCCCACCACTGGATATACCCAGAGATGTAGGGACTTCTTTTGCCTTCTTCACATCCTCCTTACACTGAAACATGTCTGCTTGACATATGCATATTTGGGGTTAGTACCCAAAACATACATATCCTGGTGTTTCAGATCAGATGTAAACCTATTGACAGTTCAGTGGAATAGAGAAGAAAAGTAGGTGAGATATAATTGAATTATTTTAATGTATCATATGATGTCCTTCCTGTTTCATCTCATTATGCTAATCAATTAACAATTAGGCAATTAAAGGTCTTCTCAAAAGGTACAAAAAAATGGAGGAGGTCTTATGGTAATGACTAAATCAAAATGCAGCATTACAATTCTGCAATATGACTATGAACCACAGAAACCAGAAGGTTATTTAGGCTAGGTTATTATCAGCACTTCCCTGGGAGTAATTTCCATGGTAATTCAATATGTATTTGTGTTTTTTTTTAAATGTAAAAATGAATAAAACTGTACTGCCAATCAAGAATTTTCTTCAGTCAATATCCATCTCAATGCCACTGGGAAACTCAAAAGACGGGTACAAAAATAACTGATATTCTTTGCCATTTTGTCTTTTAGTATCAGTTAACTGAGGATATATTGCCACTAAATAAGTAGAAAATGTGTGGCAGGAAGTAAACCACTAAAGGCCAGCTTTGGGACATTGGGAGATGAAACTTAACTTCTGAGAAAAGCTTTTTTTTTCATTTTTATTTTAGTTTAGTTTAGCTTGCTTCAGCTAGCTGTCCTTTCATTCACACTACTTTCTTCTCTTCTTTTCCTGTGGGTGATCACATAAATCATTTATTTGATTGATTGATTGATTGATTGATTCAATTTCTATTGCCTCCCAACTCAACCAAGTGGCTTTGGGAGTCTTGCCATTCTAAAATTATAAAACAATGAAAAAACATTAAAACAATGAAAACATCCACAAAATACATAAGTACAAACAGCAGCTGTGATGATCAATCAATTAACAATAAAGCCGAGTAACAGGGCCCTCTATGCATTCTGAGCCCCAGGCCTGGGTCCATAGCCAGGTTTTTAAAGCTTTGCAAAAGGCCACCAGGGTTGGATCGGTTCTTGGCAGGTGCCCCAATTGTAGATACCAGAAAGGCGTGTTGGGAAATTAGGCAGCCCATTTCAAAACACTTTTTTAATAGCATTGTTTCATTTGGAGCTCATCTATTTCACTGTGGACTATCTGATAGTTATCATTCATTCTAGAGCCATATCTTACTGCACTATTAATATGTCCTGTATTTGTAACACACGTAAGCAGCAGACCATGCGCCTCCATTGAGCATTGTTTCTATATATGGTATATTGTTTCCATATGCTCCATCCAGTTGCCCCAATTCTACTCCAAATTAAGGAATTATATCAGGGCTGTCAAACTCCCAGCCCATGGGCTGGATACGTCACGTGCTGGCCACGCCCATACCCGATTTAGCAGAGGGGGGAAAGTCCCAATATGTCATGTGATGCAGCGTGACAGTGTGAGTTTGACACCCCTGGATTACAGGGTTATAAAAAGGGAGGTTCTCTCTCTCTCTCTCTCTCATCTATCTATCTACCTATCTATCTATCTATCTATCTATCTATCTATCTATCTATCTATCTA
>WNWU01000034.1:6252087-6262261 GCA_012654045.1 Ptyas mucosa | reverse complement strand
AATAGAATAGAATAGAATAGAATAGAATAGAATAGAATAGAATAGAACAGAATAGAATTCTTTATTGGCCAAGTGTGACTGGACACACAAGGAATTTGTCTTGGTGCATACGCTCTCGGAGCACATAAAAGAAAAGATACAGTCATCAAGAATCATAAGGTACAACACTTAATGATAGTCATAGGGAAACAGTCAATATAAAACTTAAGGATACCAGCAACAAGGTTACAGTCATACAGTCATAAGTGGGAGGAGATGGGTGATAGGAATGATGAGAAGATTAATAGTAATGCAGACTTAGTAAATAGTTTGACAGTGTTGAGGGAATTATTTGTTTAGCAGAATGATGGCGTTTGGGGGAAAACTGTTCTTGTGTCTAGTTGTTCTGGTGTGCAGTGCTCTATAGTGCCGTTTTGAGGGTAGGAGTTGAAACAATTTATGTCTAGGATGCGAGGGGTCTGTAAATATTTTCACCGCCCCCTTTTTGACTCGTGCAGTATACAGGTCCTCAATGGAAGGCAGGCTGGTAGCAATTGTTTTTTTCTGCAATTCTAATTATCCTCTGAAGTCTGTGTCTGTCTTGTTGGGTTGCAGAACCAAATCAGACAGTTATAGAGATACAGATGACAGACTCAATAATTCCTCTGTAGAACTGGATCAGAAGCTCTTTGGGTATCAGAAGCTTCTTGGATGAGACGCAAAACGTCTTTAAGGAAAAACAAAGTCCAGTTACCTTTTGAAAAAGCACTTTTTGGACAACGATGACCTGAATGACTGGGAATCTCCATAGACAAGATAGTCAAATGAAGCCATCAAAAGGACCACCAGATGATTTGATCCAAATAAATAAATTGGTTTGGGGATGTCTGTTTCTCTGAAAGTATGGGTTGAAAGTTGAAACTGCCAAATCTGACACATGGAAATACAACATTAGAATTCTGTGCTATTAATTAGTTTTATCAATTATCTGGTTTGAGAAGCACAACTATCATCTCTCTGAAGATAAAAATACAACTTTCAGTCAATTAAAAACCTAAAACACAAGGAAGAGTTCATATTTCAAACCCACATATAGTGAAGTAAAACTACCAGGAATATTTGGATTCTCGTGATATGTGAAATAAATAAATAATCCGTATTGTTCTAATGATTGTATATGTACATAATAGCTATGTTTAATTAGGTGTGAAGGCATATGTGGCAAAATATTTTAATTGTTCAAATTAAACAGGTACCCAAATTAAAGCATTCAAGATATAAGTGACTATCCAACCACCTGTTGAACAGTTCAGTGAAGAGGAACTCAGTAATTGATTCCCTGTGAAATGCTCTTCTTGGGATTTTAACTGAATCTTAGTCATTTTTATTTTATAGACAGCATTGAGATATTACTTTGGGAATCTGTATTTTGCTCATTAGTAGCATTCTCATAAACCCATGGATATGTTTAACAAATACTACGCAATACAGAGACGAAATCTATAAACTACCAGATTCTGCATGGTGGATTGTAAGGATTATATGAAGGACTATCCGTTCCCAACCCTAATTACACCACCTTACACAATATACCTTAAACGTGATGCTCTCCCACTGAAAAAAATATCAATAAATAAATCACATGGATTAGCAGATAACAAATTTGTTCCATTTTGCATCAGTGCCACTCTAGGAAGTGCCAGAAAACAATACTATATTCTTAAAAGACCTGGCACAGTTATAAGCTTGCCACGCTTCTAAAACACGTTTTAAAAATTAGAAGCCCACCTTGGAAGGCTCAAAAATCAATGTACACTTTGTCTACTCCCACCATGATCTTTTTCGCCATGAATGGAGAGGCACAAGTTGGAATTAATTTTTATTCGCATCTGCTGTTGTTGAGGTGCTGCTAGATGCCAACCTTGCCAATCTGCTAGAGCAATGACAGAAAATAGTGTTGGAGGAAAAACATATCTACACATTTATGAGCATTCTTGAGTGTGGGAATCTAACCTTAGCGAAACAGGTTTTATAACTTACAAGAGAACTGTGCATTTAAGGAAATACATGATATAGATTAATAAAACCTCTAACAGAATAGAATAACAGATTAACAGAGTTGGAAGGGAGGTCTTCTAATCCAACCCCCTACCCAGGCAGGAAACCCTATACCATTTCAGACAAATGGTTGTTCAATCTCTTCTTAAAATCTTCCAATGTTAGAGTATTCACAACTTCTGGAGCAGGAGTGGGTTCTACTTACCTTTATTACCAGTTCGCATCATGCCCACGCGTGTGCTCTTCTGCGCATGCGCAGATCAACTTTGATGACGTCTGGGTCAGTGGGTGGAGCCTCCTGCTGGTTTTACTACTGGTTCTTGTGAACCGGTCCAAACCGGGGGCAACCCACCACTGTTCTGAAGGCAAGTTGTTCTGATTAATTGTTCCATCAGGAAATTTCTCCCTAATTCTAGTTGGGTCTCTCCTTGATTAGTTTCCATCCATTGCTTCTTGTCCTGCCTTCAGGTGCTTTGGAGAATAGGTTGGCCCCCTCTTCTTTGTGGCAGCCCCTTAGACATTGGAACACTGTTATCATGTCACCTCATTTTCATTAAATTAGACATACCCAATTCCAGCAACCATTCTTTATATGTTTTAGCCTCCAGTCCCCTAATCATCTTAGCTCTAGATAACTAGAAACTAGCTGACTACATTCTGCCAAGAGGAGATCAGAGAACAATGATTCTGTGTGTGCCTGGTAACACACATAGATGGAAGTGATCCTGAAATTAGCAGCCTGGAAGACAAAGCAATAGCAGTAACAGTAAAGATGGGATATGGAGTCAATGCTAAATTCTCTGCCTCTTTGTGAGGTGCTAAAGAGTCGATGTCACTGAAATCACCCATCCAACTTGCAGGAGGCAGCTCCAGTAGTTTATGCCAGCAGTCACCAACTGGTGGTCCATGGACCACTGATGGTCTGCGAGAAAATTTTGGTGGTCCGCAGAAAAATTATTTACATTTTTTATATTGCACTAAATCAGGGGTCCTCAAATTACAGCCCCTGGACCAGATACGTGTAATGAATGTTTGTGTTGCTGCAGAGAGTCTCCCCCTTTGGGATCTTTTTGTGTGAGTCAGAGGAGGGCAGAAATTCTGACTAGGGGTCTGCTTCAGTCTCCTGGTGTGGGGCTTTGGATGAAGGCTGGAGGGAAGTGCCACTGGTGGCGAAGAACTGGAGGGCCTTGTTCCAGTGAGACTGCATCATGGCCTGGAACTGGCTGACCATCTCAGCCCGCTGAGCCTGCAGGCGCCAGTACCTGGCCTTGCACTCCAGCAGGTCTTCCCTCTGCTTGGAAAGCCTATGCTTATAGTCCTCAGTGAGGTGCTTCTGCTGCGCCTCCTTCTTAGTCAAATCCAATTTGAACTGAGCCAGCTGTTTTGCCAACTCTTTCTCGTGGTAGCTGCTTAACTCCAACAACTGCTTCCTGTTGGGGCTCTAAGGAGCCCGGGCGGGCAGGTGAGGAATGGCTGGGAGAGGAAGGGTGAGTAGAGAACGGCGAGGTGTCCCTCAACGCAAGTGACATCAAGTTGGCCACGCCCACCCAGTCACATGACCACCTAGCCACGCCTACACAGCCGGTCATTAGGCAGATCATATTAGTGGTCCTGGGATTTAAAATTATTAATTTAGTGGTCCCTGAGGTCCAAAAGATTGGTAACCCCTGGTTTATGCCACTGCATTCAATACATATTTCAGAAACAGGGAACTCTGTTGAATTTCAGTAAGCATGTTGTTTTAGACGCCCATATCTTGCTGGATCAAAAGATTGTGAGGTCTCATTCATCATCTTTCATCCAAACTCACAAAAGTTTCCAAAGATTGTGAATGAAATTCAAAACTCTGTGCACCTTTCTTCTTAGTGGATCATATTTTGAACTGAGGATGAATCCTAAGTACGAAATTAATTTTTATACCAGGGTTGACTAACATCTCTTCAAATTAAAGGAGCAATGCAAATGTTCCGCTGGATCATTCACTCCATCTTGGGGCTTGTCTAAGAACTGCAGGTGAAATATTTCTTTGCTTCAGAAAGCAGTTCTGTGATGTGACCTACTAGAATCAGGATTTAGCATTTGTGTCATGCCATCAGTATGCATAGAGAGTTACCAGGGAACAAACAAAAGGAAAGGAAAAAGGGAGCGCTTGCTGAATATACTCTTTTCTGGAGAACTGTTTCTTTGCTCGTTTACTATATAGTACTGTAGCGTCTGTCTAAATCCTGACATTGCCTGAAAGAACGCTTTCTGACTTAATGAAATTGAGACCGAATATGGAAACTGTTTATCAGGAAATGAAACTGTTAAGTATAAATGCCTGCCCTCCAAACCTAGTGTTGTAAGGGTTAACTACCCAGGGATCCCTTCACCCACTGACCCCTCCTCACCTGGACTCCGCCCCTGGAGTACTTAAGGGTCATCCATGCGGTCTGGGCTCCATTCTAGCTGCAAACCTGTAAGAGAGAAACATTATGTAAATAAACAAACTTGATTATACACATGCCTGTGTATCTCCTTCATTGGGCTCGATCCAAGAACATTCCTACAAATATGGTAGCAGAGGATGGTTCTAAATAGCCCAAACCAAACTAAAAGGATGTCTGAAAATATCAAGCTGAACGAAGAAACCGAAAGAGTAAACACCCGTGCATCCAAAAAGAAGATGGAAGAAATGCTAGCCTCAGCTGAAGCCAAGCTAGCAGAAATGCAAAGGAATAAAGAACGACTCTCCAGCCCTGGCTACTCAAGAATAACAGAGAGAAGCCTAGACGAAAGAGAGGATGAATCAGAGACCGAGCTACGCGAAGAAAAGGAGCTAAAAGAAAAGCTACTAAGCCTAGCCGGATCGACATCAAACAAGTCCAGTCTCTTCGCGGAACTCCGCAACCTCCTTGATGACTGCGGGGCAGCGACCGGGAAGAAAGATGACAAAACGGAGTGCAGAGACCAAAACGTGGTAAGCGATTTAAACCCCTACCACTCGCTCACTGATGAAGCCGATCCAAGATTCGCGCGCTCCCCACAACGGCCATCTTGGATGGTGACATCACCCAAGATGGCCGACCAATCCCCAATCAGATCCCGAGATTTAAAAAACCCGGCGGGAAACGAGGCCTACCACCACAAGGCCTACGAATACAACCACGAGGCCAAGAACTATACCGGACAGGTGACATCAAGTTCGCCTACCGAACTCGAAGTAGAAAAGGCCATGCGGACCATCACCGCGGCTTTCGGAACCAAAATAAAAATAATAAGTTCCGATGCCGATACCGATACCGCAGGGGGAAATAAAGTGACGTCCTACACGCATAAGGGCAGCCACGAAGACCAACTATGGAAGAGAAATACCGAGGCGTGGGCACAGCCCCCCACCTTCTACGCCGGAAACCTCGCCATGCATCCCCTAAGCTACGCCATTAAACCGGGAGAAATAAATGAATACTTACCACACCAAAGGACTCAGCCGAGACCTCCGGGGTTGTCGACGGGCATAGGCGCCGGCCCGTACCTAAACTTCGGCCTCCAGAGCGGACCGGAGCCCCAGGGCCTTCACCCAAGCCTCGCGGACCCGCATCGATGTCCAGGCGGCGCAACGAGACCCACGACGCTCCAGACGGCGACCCAAATAAACTTCGGCCTCCAAGGACCTCCAAAGACGGAGCCAGAAGTCCAACTCGAGAGGCAAGGCCTTCACCCGGGAGCAGCAGGAACGAGCTCCTTCCACGACGGCGGCAGAGACAGAATGGCCCAGGAGCATGCGCAGAACCGACCTGCAATAAAAAAACAACAGACCATAGAAGCAAGTCACTACAGACTGACTCCCTGCATTCCCCTGCCTTATTGTGAGTTCCCTTTTGCTTTGGACCATGGACAGCAACCCTCAATAGGTAATATTACTCACAATACAGGGACACTTCCAAATGACTTTCCCAAACTCAGGGTAGATGGGGTTAACTTTGTTGAATGGAACCAACAGTTACAGGTTGTCCTCTTAAAGGAACATTTACTATTTTTTATAACTAACCCACCTGAAAAGCCTTGGACTTTTCAGTTAGATTGCATGCATCATAAGGCTTACCATTTGTTACTAACCAGCATATCACTCAGTATGTATCCCAGTATCAGCCACAACTTGACAGTGTCAGAAATAGTAACCTTTTTGCATAAAATGTTCCACAGCAGAAGTATAGCCACTACCACAAGAATCACCAGGGAATTCTACTCAGCCAAACTCAAGGGGGGAACTTCAATGAGTGAACACATATTGTCACTCAATGCCACCAGAGCTGAGTTAATTCAGAGGGGGGAGAACATAACAGAAGGGAACATGGTGAGCGTGATCATAAATTCCTTAGACCACAGCTGGAATGATTTCATCATGCACTTAGACAGTTCCAGCCTAGAACGCATCACCTTAGATATGCTAACCAGTAAACTTATCGCGGAAGACAACCTCAGGAGGGATAGATACCAGAACCACAGAGAACCAAGGATTAGCAAAAGAGTAGAATTCCACAGCAGAGACTACAGCGACATAGAATGCTTCAATTGTGGCTCCAGGGAACACTATAAAAGAGATTGCCCCAGGAGAATAAGAGACATGAGACACTCACAATCTAGAGACAGGACTGAAAACAGACATAGACTCCCCGAAAGACAGACAAATGAGAACAGATATAGGCGCAGAGATTCACCCAAACCCAGGGACGGGAGGAGATACCGGGACAGTTCCCGGGACAGTCACAAGGGTTCACTATATGGGCTGAGAGCAAGGGACAGCACACTGGGATACACCAACACCAAAAATGCATGGCTCCTAGATTCAGGAGCCACAAACCATACCACTTATGACACAAAATTATTTACTAAATTCACAGAAGAGAAATTCACCATTAAAGTGGCTAACCAAAGCAACGTGCTAGTAACCGGAAAAGGCAACATAAACATCCCAGAGATAGGGGAAATAGAGGGGGTATTGCTTGTTCCGGAGATACCCTATAACATACTAGCCACCTTGAAGCTAAGCAAGGAAACGGGAACAAAAATAACATTTAAGGAAGGGAAGGTATTTTTGACCAGAGAAGAGAGGATCATCGGTAGAACTATAATAAGCGAGGGTTTACCATACTTCCAGCCTAACTGTAGCAGCCCCCCCAGGATAAACACCAACACTAGCGACATGATAGACACTGCATCCAACACCGAGGAGACAGAGGAAGTTAATCACGACCCGACGCCCAGTGACCCAGACATGAACCAAACTTTAGAAAAAGAGAAGCCATCGTTAGGCAAACCCATTCACGATGAGTGTGCCCATTTATTGCATAGAAAATTGGGTCATAGCAGTTTTCCGGTTGTACAAAAAATGGTCAATTGTTCTGATGGATTAAAGGTTAAAAATTGCAAAAACTATTTAGAGTGTTCGGTGTGCAAATGTTCCAAGTTGAAGACCAAAGCCAGACCAAAAAAATCAGAACGCACCACAAATTCCTTGTTTCAAATGGTACACATGGACCTAGTTGGGCCCTTAAGGCCATCCATCAAATATAAGAAAAGGTTTTTCCTGACTATCGTAGATGACTTCAGTCGCTACGGTTATATATATACACTCAAGCACAAACATGAGGTGTTCCAGAAATTTAAAGAATTTCATAAAAAGATAGAACTGCAACATAATATTAAAATCAAGCAAATAATGACAGACCGAGGGTCCGAGTTCATGTCTCAAGAATTTTCAAATTGGCTCAGGGCGCAAGGGATGCTGCGCTTTACGTCGGCCCCTTTTTCGCCATTTCAAAATGGAATCGCAGAGAAAAAAAATGGAACCCTACAGACAATGATGAGATGTGTGCTAGAGGATGCAGGGTTAGGACAACACTACTGGTCAGAAGCCGTTTTATACTCAAATTACACGCTTAACAGGTTATGGTGTAGCGTAATAAATAAAACACCGTACGAGGTCATGTATAATAGGAAGCCAAAGATAGCACACCTTCACATATTTGGTGTAACCGCCGATGTTCATATCCCCAGACAGATACGCAGGAAGGGAGACAAAGTTTCCAGGCGACTAAGATTCATGGGATATGAACCGGGCACCAAGGGTTTTAGGTTCATTGACAGCAACAACAATTTCATAGTTTCACGCACCGCAGTATTTCATGAAAACTCTAATTGGTCCAAAATACATCTTAATGAAATAACCACAGAAGGGGAAAACACCAACCGTTCACATATCAAAACACAACAGGGCAGACCAATAAACAATGACATAGAAGCTACAAAACCAAGGGAGCATAGGATAAGAATCAGAGAGTGGAAAGAGGGACACCCAGACCTAAAAGTAGAAACACTCACGGAAAAGGAAGCCAGGTACCTTCACGATACGGAAACCACGCCCGAAAGGCCAGTTAGGACTTCTAGAAATAAAACCCCCAAGAAACTAGAGGACTATGTGCTATCTCTCCATGCTAACCAAGTAACCCCCAATAATTACGATGAAGTCCTCAATTTACCCACTGACGAGAAGGAAAAGTGGGAACAGGCGATGGAGAAAGAGATGAACAGCCTGCGTGAGCTAAAGGTATACACGCCCGCAGAGGCCCCTAGTGATAAGACCACCATAGGCACTAGGTGGATATACAAAATAAAGTCTCTAGAGGGAGGTAAATCATTATATAAGGCTAGATTGGTAGCCCAGGGATTTGCCCAACGATTCCCAGACGATTACACAGACACATATTCCCCCACCGTCAGAGCAGAAAGCGTAAAGTGTGCATTGGTGATAGCCTCGATTCTAAACTTAAAAGTACACCAATTCGATGTGCAGACAGCGTATCTCCACGCTGATCTAGATAAGGAAATTTATGTTAGGGCTCCACATAGTAAAAACACACGCAAAGGGGAAACCTGGTTATTGAACAAGAGTCTATACGGACTAAAACAGTCTGGGAAACGGTGGTATGAATGCTTGTCAAAAACATTAAGGTCAATGGGTTTTGAAGCCACCTCTGCCGACAACTGTTTTTTCATCAAAAGGTTGGGTAAATCCATAGAATACGTTCTGGTATATGTTGATGACATTCTATATGTTGGTGACCAAGATCATAAGTGTGAAACATTTGCTAAAGAACTGGGGAAGCACTTCACCTTGAAGGTACTAGGAAAGGTTGACAAGTATCTGGGGGTACAAATTACCAAAACCAACAAAGGCTTCAGACTGTCACAGAGAGAAAAGATAGTGGAATTGCTACATAAATGTTACATGTTTGATGCCAGACCATGCGAAACCCCCATGACACCAGACTTCCTAAAAAACATGTACGATGAGTCAGAGCCTTTTAATGACAATACCTTATACAGATCCATAATAGGCTCCTTACTTTATATAGCGAACTGGACGAGGCCTGACATAGCATTAACTGTCAACCTTCTGTCGAGGCATGTGGGCAAGCCCACCAATTATCATTGGGATGCCACAAAAAGGATACTTAGATACTTAAAGCATAGTACAGAAGCATGCCTATGTCTAGAACCGGAAACATCCGGTAAGCCAGTTCTTTCATGTTATGCAGACGCAGATTGGGCTGGGGACGTGAAATGTAGAAAAAGTACATCAGGGTACATATTTTTCTTGAACGGCAGCCCTGTACATTGGTACACTGGTAAGCAAAACCTAGTGGCTACATCGACTACTGAGGCCGAATATATATGCTTATCCAAAGCTGCGAATAATCTGGTGTGGTTCGATGACTTGCTCTCCAACATCTGGGCCGAACCCACATACCCCATCCACATACATGAAGACAACAAGGCAGCTATCGAAATATCTAGAGCTGATGCTGTGGGTCAAAGGTCGAGACACATAGATATAAAACACAAACACGTTAGGCAACTCTCCAGCATGGGCTTTATTAAAGTATTACATTGTGATACACAAGAACAAACTGCTGACATCTTAACCAAACCTCTGTTAAACAAACAGCATACCTATTTGACATCCAAACTAGGTGTCATACTGCACAAATCGATAAACCATGATCAATCCACTTGTGATCTTACGGCCAGGCATCTAGAGGGGGATTTGTTAAGTATAAATGCCTGCCCTCCAAACCTAGTGTTGTAAGGGTTA
>WNWU01000034.1:6221640-6246822 GCA_012654045.1 Ptyas mucosa | reverse complement strand
AGGACAGGACAGGACAGGACAGGACAGGACAGGACAGGACAGGACAGAACAGAACAGAACAGAACAGAATAGAATAGAATAGAATAGAATAGAATAGAATTTTTTATTGGCCAAGTGTGATAGGACATACAAGGAATTTGTCTTGGTGCATATGCTCTCAGTGTACATTAAAAAAAAGATACGTTCATCAAGAATCATAAGGTACAATTAATGATAGTCATAGGGTACAAATAAGCAATCAGGAAACAATATCAATATAAATCATAAAGATACAAGCAACAAATTACAGTCATACAGTCATAAGTGGAAGGAAATGGGTGGTGGGAACGATGAGAAGATTAATAGTAGTGCAGACTTAGTAAATAGTTTGACAGTGTTGAGGGATAAGCAGGCCAGAAAGATAACGGAAGCCCAGGTCAAGAAAATGTGAAGGAACATCTCAGAGAAACCCCACCCTAGTTCACACAAAGATAAAGGGAAAGATGGAAAAGCACATTCAGACTTGAAAAATTCTGTTACTAAGCTTGAGAGTAAAAGTAGTCCTGACTTTTGTGGCATTGGTTTCTTAATCTGGTCTAGCTTGAAGGGCTGGCAGAATCTCATAATGATTGTTTTGCACAAAATCATCCTCAAGGCAGAATGAAGCTGGACCTAAAATACAAGAGAAAGAATAATATTTACTTTGACTCTATTTATCAGATTCTATTTATTCCTTCTTTAAGAAAATCCTGGTAGGTTGTTCTAGTTTGCCTTTCTTCAAAGCCCTAGAAATTCCCATCTCAAATATAATATTGAAGTCTTTTCATTCCTCACAATAAAACTGAGTCTCCGGGCTTTGTGGAGAATGAATTGCTAAATAAGATGATAATAGCTGAGATAACTTGAATTTAATGTACCTACATGTAAAGATACCTGAGTAGGGAAGAATTGCTGGATGTAATTTATCTTTAATGACTCTACATAAAAGAGACTAGCTGCACCTGAAGCTAACAAATGATTAGTAATCATGGTGATAGTAAAAAATTAAGTACAAGATGGGGTTGTAATAATCATTTAGATAAAATTGCATAAGTGGGGGCTGTATTAATTGCTTCCTAGCAATTAGCAGTAGGGGGGGGGGGACCCGAAACTTTCTTATAATACTAATGGCAGCAGGGACCATTCCTTCTCGAGATAGCAGTTGGGTCTCATCTAGAATGTTGGCATGTGTGCTACAGTGCAGATGACAATTTCCCCGTCCCCAACTTGCCTCCTGTTTAATATTTAAAAACTTAATAAGATTATTGCTAATCACATCATTAACTTCTTATGTGGTTAGACCCTAACTATACATCCTGCCTGGTCATATCTTTGTGAGCCTCATTTTGGATTGTTCATAATCAGTTACACGGTCTGTATTTACATTTGTTTTCTGCTGCAAGAAGAATCCATTTTCCTGGCTTTTATAAGGAAAAGCTTCATAGAACATAGAATCATAGGGCTGGAAGGGACCTCAGGGCAGTGGTGGGTTCCGCCCGGTTCCGCCTGGTTCCGCCGAGCCGGTAGCAGTGACGATATGACATCACCGAACCGGTTCTCCCCCGTCCCTGTCCCCGCCTCCCCCCGCCCCCCACCTCCCCCTGCCCCCGCCTCACCCCGCATTATTCTTACCTTTTATTTGGCCCCACCCCCAATCTATTGCTGCCTCCTGAGTCCCAGCTGATGGCTAGAGGGAAAAAAACTGTTTAAACTCTTGCCGCGGGGCCTCAAAGAGCCGCCCTACAGCTGATCAGTGTTAAAAGAAAACAAATGAGTAGACCGGTGCCTGCAAAAATAAATGGGTAGACCACTGCCTGCAAAAATAAATGGGTAGATCGGTACAGCTCTGCAAGCAGTTAAAAGCCTGGTAGACCATTACCTCTCCTAAATCTTAAATAATTGTCACATGACCATCAAGCCACGCCCACAAAATAAGCCATGCCCACAGAACCAGTAGTAAAAAAATTAAGAACCCACCCGTGCCTCAGGGGGTCTTTTAGTCCCCTCTCCTATACAGTAATGTATTCAAGTTTGGCCTCACTAGTGCTGTATAAAGCAATATGATCACTTCTCGTGATCTTGATGCTTTCCTTCTGTTGATGCAGCCCAAGATTGCATTGGCTTTTTTCCTTTCAAGTATAAATCGATCTATCATCTGCTAGACAGAGGACATCATGCTGTAGTTATAATAGGGCTGATCAGACTATTATCCCTGATTTGACAAAGGAATGTGACAAGCATATTATCCACATTTTCATCAGCAAAATGTTATTTTTCATCAGCATAATGTTAGTGATGAACTTGCTGTGACATTGCTTGTTACATCACATCCATCTCCATTAATTTGAAAGGGAATATGGTATAGCAGATGTAGCATTAAACGTGGCCTGAGCTCACATACCTGCTCGCCTACAAAACTTTCTGGATCATTTTGAGCTATAATCTCATTCTTATCTGTCAGTCTAACCAGTGATGGGATTCAAATAATTTAACAACTGGTCCTCTTCCCTAAATGATTTCTTCCAACAACCAGTTCACAAAACTGGTCATAAAGTTAACAACCGGTTCTCCCGAAGTGGTGCGAACTGGCTGAATCCCACCACTGAGTCTAACCTGCTTTAAAAGATGGTTAGGAAGATACTGATAAAAAGTGCCATTTATGCAGCAGTGGGTTTCACATTTTATTGCCAGCAGTTCACCGCGCACACACACACTTGCTTTGTGCGCATGTGTATCTTCCATGCATGTGCCCGGCCTTCTACACATGCACTTTGCTCACGTACGCGTCTTCCTAAATAGGATGGCAAAGAGCCGGAGCAGTGGGCAGGGGCCCCATGATCTCCGCTACCGATTCACCCAAACCGGTACGAACCAGCTGAATACCACTTCTGCATATATGGCTTAAGCTCCTCGGGGAGAAGAATAGGATAATTACCATGTTTCCCCGAAAATAAGACCCTGTCTTATATTTTTTTGAACCCTGAAATAAGTGCTTGGCCTTATTGCCATGCACTCAAAAGCCCGATTGGGCTTATTATCAGGGGATGTCTTATTTTGGGGGAAACAGGGTATATATTAAATAGCAGCTTTGGAACTATTTTTATTTTTTACTCCCATGTTGTAGGCCATTTGGATTTGTCACTGTAAGCCCTGATCTACCTTGGATCATTTACTCCACAGAATAGTGATGTAGGTAACTCATTATTTATCCCACTGTAATGATAGAAAATTAAGGCTGAGATTAATCACGCCCAAACCCTTCCCAATATAGATATTGTACCTTGTTTCCTGGACAAGCTAACTGCCTGGTCTCATCCATTCTTATTCAGAAATAAACGTCAGCGGGAAAAGAGAGGGCAGATTTAAACAGGAGCTATCCTATAATGACTTTTCAGCTTCACTACCTCTGGCAGTTAATATCTTCTGTCTAACATCCTTTCATCCATACAAGCACCATTAATTGCTAGAGAGGGGCTTGAATTTAATCCATGGGTAGGCATTGGGGATGTTTGATCACTTTGATTAGAAGGTAAACTGTCACTAATTCCATGGCTTATTCACTGTCCAGAAAAAGGGAGATACATTAGAAAAAGTGCAAATTATATATATCCTCTGATGGACATAAATGGGTAAATCAGCCAAGGTCCTTTTATTGCCATGAAAATGGCTTCAGTTAGTCTTCCTCTGTTATTCTCATAGCATCGAAAACCACAGTATTAGATCTGAGGGCAACAGCTGTTCCAGTTAAAGAAAAGATACAAATAATTGAACTTTTGGAATGACCAATTTGACAGATAGTATTTTTAACCATTTGAACATTTAATATATATTTTAAAAATGACCACAAAGCCAAAGAAGCTGTCTTATTGTGAAACCAGAAATGGCGGTGAGCAAAACTGCATTTTCTTCCTTTGAGCTTGCCACCAAAGAGAGAAATGAGTACAGCTGGTTCTCGAATGACAACAGTTCATTTAGTAACCATTCAACGTTACAACATCATTGAAAGAAAGTGCCTTATGGCTGTTTTTCACACGGACAACCATTACAGCATCCCAGGGGTGGGTTCTAAATTTTTTTACTACTGGTTCTGTGGGCGTGGCTTATTTTGTGGGCGTGGCTTGATGGTCATGTGACAATTCTTTAGGATTTAGCAGAGGTACTGGTCTACCAAGCTTTTAACTGCTTGCAGAGCTGTACCGATCTACCCATTTATTTTTGCAGGCACTGATCTACTCATGTATTTTTGCAGGCACTGGTCTACTCATTTGATTTCTTTTACCACTGATCAGCTATAGGGCGGCCCTTTGAAGCCCCGCGGCAAGAGTTTAAACAGTTTTTTTTCCCTCTAGCCATCAGCTGGGACTCAGGAGGCAGCAATAGATTGGGGGTGAGGCCAAATAAAAGGTAAGAATAACGCAGGGGGTGGTGGGGCGGGGGGGCGGGGGGGCAAAACCGGTTCGGTGACCTTTTTTTAAAAAAAAATTGATTTATATGCCGCCCTTCTCCGGAGACTCAGGGCAGCTTACAATGCATTAAGCAATAGCCTTCATACTTTTGTATATTTTATACAAAGTCAGCTTATTGCCGTTATATCATCACTGCTACCGGCTCGGGAGAACTGGGCCGAACCGAGAGGAACCCACCACTACAGCATCCCCATGGTCACGTGATCAAAATTCAGACACCTGGCCACCGATTCATATTTATGACAGTTGCAGTGTCCTGGGGTTTTGTGACCATCTTTCTAACAAGCCAAATCAATGGGGAAGCCAGATTCATTTTAAAAAATTAGTGTTACTAACTTAAACAACTACAGTGATTCATTTAACAATTGTGGCAAGAAAGGTCATAAAACGGGGCAAAATTCAATGAACAAAACAAAATTTTAGGGCTCAATTGTGGTCATAAGTCGAGGAATACGTATACCTTCAACAATCAGTTCTGAAGACAGGGGAATGCAGTTCCTAACTTCATCCAATCAGAAATTTTCTATGGTCAGATAAAACAACCATTGGAATACTTTTCCTCATAACTGAATGGTTCCAAAAGATCAAAATGAGGAAAAGAGAAGTTGGATCTTTTTGCTATTGGCTGATTAAGAAGTTCCAGCTCCTATATTCTTCAAGTCTGTCCTGTTTATGTATATAGTACATGTAGCTTCATGTATCAAATGAGACCTTTACAATGGTGGATTGCCCCCGGTTCGGACCGGTTCGCAAGAACCAGTAGTAAAACCAGCAGGAGCAGTGGTGGGATTCAGCCAGTTCGCACCACTTTGGGAGAACCGGTTGTTAACTTTCTGAGCAGTTTGGCACACTGGTTGTTGGAAGAAATCATTAGGGCAGAGAACTAGTTGTTAAATTACCTGAATTCCACCACTGGGCAGGAGGCCCCGCCCACCGCCCCGGATGTCATCATCAGCAATCTGCGCATGCGCGGAAGCAAAGCACGTGCACGAGCTTTGCTCACGCACGCACGCAATCCCATTGCGAACTGGTAGTAAAGGTAAGAGAAATCCACCCCTGGGCCTTTAGCATCTGGAAAGGCAACAGTCCTAAGAGCAGCCAAAAGTCCTGATTACTTCAGAAGCAGCAGTAACCTTTAAAACCTAAGGCTAGTCGTACAGATGCACATAAGGAAGAAATACAGGTAGTCCTCAATTTACAACCACAACTGGGATCAAAATTTCTATTGTTAAACAAGGCAGATGTTAAAAGGAGTCCTGCCCAATTTTATGACTTATTTGCCATGGTTGTTAAGTGAATCACTGTAGTTATTAAATGAATTCAGCTTCCCCATTGACTTTGTTTGTTGGAAGCCAGCTGGGAAGGTCACAAATGGTGATCACATGACCGGAAATGCTGGTTGCCACGCAGCCAAATTATGATCATGTGACTGTGGAGATGCTGTGATGTTCGTAGGTGTGAGGACTGGTAGGTCATTTTTTCCCCCAATGCCGTTGTAACTTAGAATGGTTGCTCAATGAATCGTTGTAAGTCAAGGATCACTTGTATGCATTCTGAAGTACATTTTGCCCATTTCTGCTTCACTGAATTTCTTTGTACTAAGAGATATTTGAAATTTTTCTTCCCCAGGTTCCTAAATATTGCTTTATCCCATTCCTCTTAGCTTGTTCACCGTGCCATAAAGTGAAGAGAAACAGCACACAGACTCACAACTATGGAACACTGAACTGATTAGCATTGCCCACTGCAAGGACTGAGAGTTTGAAGTGCACAGATTCACATGGCTGCTCCTTCTGGAAACCGTTACGCTTCTAAGAGTTGCTAGGAAGTAGCTTTTTGAATTTTTATGTATTTGCAAAGTGCACAGGGTTGGCAGGATAGTCAGAGCTGAACTTAATGGTATACTTAGAGAAGGAATGTGGTATGTGTGGGTCTCCACATTAGTAGCCATCACAGCCAGTTCTCTGATATTGTGGGAGATGTGTCAGAATGACAGCTAAAAGTCCAAAGATTCCTTAGGTATTCTGCCCATGTCTATCTCTTTTCTTTCTTCTGAACCACTTGGTGGCAAGGTTAGCAATGGTATTTTTTAAGAAGGTAGAATGTTTTCTAAATGGAATTGTACATTTATTCCATCACTGAGTCACTGGCAAAAATGGAACATACTATCTAATATAATAGGTTGGATTCAGAATGTAACTCTAGGCCTGGACTCTGGTCATGTCCTTTTGGTTATACCTCTGCCCCTCAAAATTTGCTCTGGAGATTGTGCACTGATAATTCTCCTTCCTATTACAATGATAAGAGTGTGACAGTGACTTCCACCCAATGTTGTGGTACAGCAAATGTCAGAGGGATAATGATGTGCCTTCTCAGATTATTACAGAGCCAACTAAAATGCCAGTAATCTCTAATCTCTGTTGTATTCCTCAATTCTCTACAGTTTTCCTTGTGCTAACAAAATAGGGCACAGATCAAAATGGGATCTCTGCTAGAATAATGTGGAAAACAACATTGACAGCTAGAGGTAAAATCCTTCCCCAACACTGACATCTTTGCCTGTAGAAGCATTTTTTGGGGGTTGAAGCCACCTGAAGGGGCACCTAGGATCTACCTTAATTTATTGTCCTATTTGTTGCATGTTGCGGCACATAGATAATCTTCCAGCCGCAGTTCATCATGGGAAGCTAGGTTAGGAGAGATGAAGTGTCATGGTATTAGGAGATATGTAAAACTAAGTTTCAGGAAAATGGAAGGCTCTAAATTTTTCAGGCAGAGCAATTTGTGTTGCTTTCCAAATGTACTGTACAGGAAATGCCCCTGTTCTGTAGAGGAGTTTGTATTTGAGAATGCTTGGATTAGAAATGGATTTTTCTTTTCTTTCTTTTTTTTTCTGAATCTCCTCTTTCCGAGAATCACTTTGCAATCTTGAAAATATTCTACTTCAGTATGAATTTGCACAGCATGCAAACAAACAGCCTCTTTGAACCTGACAGGGGTCTTGAAGCTGCTGTGCTGTGGCTAAATAATGAATGGCTTCAAAATTAAGGGCTTCCTTAATGATAACAGCTTGCTGGGCTATGAGTTTTTCATCGACTGTACATACCAAATGGTTTTACACACATATATAAAACAACAAGACGCAGCCACCAAAATAAGCAGAACTTCAGTGAAATGTATGAATCTCATTTTAAAAAAAAAAAAAACTGCCAGAAGGCTTAAGCACGACTTGTCTTTTGTACACTGGTTTTGAAGAGAAGTGAAAAATCTAGATCTTATTTTATTGCTTTCTTTTTATCCACATCCATTAACACACTCAAGCAGAAAGTAGGCCTAATGTTGTCTTTAACAGCTTGAGATATTTTTTTTTCCTAAAAAAGGGTTAGCCAGAAAATAAAATAAAACTCAAAATGAACAAAAAATGATGATTTAAAGCCATGGAAATTGAGTTAGAATTCTCTTTCAGGAAAAAAATGCATTGTTATCAACTATATATGTTGTCACTCTTGAGGTATTTGTGTGTGACCTTTTAGAATTTTTGTTTGTTTATTTGTTCGTTAGATTTGTATGGGTACCCATCTTGAAGCAGAACTCTGGGTGGTTCACAATCACAATAAACCATAAAATAATTTTAAAAACCATAACAGAGACAAAAAAAAATGGTGCCTCAGCTTCTGGGATGCTCCTACAAACCATCCACTGGCCAATCTCACACTACCCTGGTCCCTGAGGGAAGAGCTTCTGGAAGGCTAAAAGTGTAGAGGCCTGCCAGATCTCCGCATAGGCACCACTTCTAGGTTTTACTAGATCAAATTATTTAAGAAAAGGATCTCAAAAGTGCCTATTCTATTCAATCTGATGGGATAGCAGTCAGCCTCAGAGAGTGGTGACCTTGCAGATAACCCAGCTCCATTCCTCACTGTAGTGATATCAGTACTTAGATACCATCATTTATTTATTTATTTTATCAAAAATAGATCTTTGTTTTTTAGATATAATCCATCTAATTAATACAATGTTTTTTAAAACTTGACCATTTTAAGAGGGATGGACTTCTGGGAATTGAAGTCCACCCCTCTTAAAATGGCCAAATTTGAAAACCACTGTGTCAGGGTTCCAAGTAACACCCCCAACGAAAGAAGACTCCAAGGCTAGAAGTTCCTCTAAGTTCCATTTTATTAGAGGTGTCATATTGGCACATCTGGGAAAACCTGAATCTGAAAGCTTCCAAGTTTTCCCCACCCAGAAGAAAGTGCAAGTCCCTGCCCTAGCACACACATGTCCATCACATGGTCCAATCAGTGCACCGCCCCAACTGGAGATGCCTCCCAGTCACACCCCTCGAGGTGCAGGGCAGAATGTCCTTGACTCTCAAAGAAAAGAATGTTATTATTTTTTATTTATTTATTTTATTATTTTATTTTGTCAAGTACATTTTAGATAATATATATAATTATAAGCATGAATTGAATACATAAAATAAATACAATTAAAGGGAATATTAGGACAGGGACAGTAGGCACGCTGGTGCTCTTATGCACGCCCCTTACAGACCTCTTAGGAATGTGGTGAGGTCAACAGTAGACAGTTTTAGGTTAAAGTTTTGGGGGTTTGGGGATGAGACCATAGAGTCTGATAGTGCATTCCAGGCATTGGCCACTCTGTTACTGAAGTCATATTTTCTGCAATCAAATTTGGAGCGGTTCACTTTAAGTTTGTATCTATTTTGTGCTCGTGTATTGTTGTGGCTGAAGCTGAAGTAGTCATTGACAGGTAGGACATTGTAGCAGATGATTTTATGAGCTATGCTTAGGTCATACTGAAGGCGGCGTAGTTCTAAATTTTCTAAACCCAGAATTTCAAGTCTGGTGGCATAGAGTATTTTGTTACGAGCAGAGGAGTGGAGGACTCTTCTTGTGAAATATTTCTGGACACCCTCAATTGTATTAATGTCCGATATGCAGTACGGGTTCCAGACAGATGGGCTGTATTCAAGAATTGGTCTAGCAAGTGTTTTGTATGCTGTGGTTAGTAGTGTGATATTACCGGAGAAGATGCTACGCAAGATTAGGTTTACAACCCTTAATGCCTTTTTGGCGATGTTGTTACAGTGGGCTTTGGCACTTAAATCATTTGATATGAGTACTCCAAGGTCCTTGACAGGGTGAGGGTCATCTGCAAGGTCATATCCACTTAGCTGGTATTTAGTGTTCTGATTCTTTTTGCCAATGTGTAAGACAGAGCATTCCCGCCCCCCTCCCAGTTTCCCACAGCACTAAATGTTGCAGCCCTGAAGATCCAAAGTAAAAGATGGTTTCCAAGCCTGACATACTGATCTAATAAATTAAGGAGATTCATTTCCCAAGGCCAATTGTCCCAAAGCCCAATTCCAATTTGTATTCTAACTCCCATTTTTCTATCCACACCTAGGTGGTCACGCCAAGCTTTGTAGCACAACCAGGGCTTTTTCCTCACACACCCTACTTGAAAAGAAAGAGAGGCATCACCTCCCTGTCAGGTCATGCCTATTGAGGGAGACTGCAAGGCCCTAGAAGATCAGTAAAATAACCCGCAGTCAATGCAAGAGCTGCTTGTGTCCCATTAAGCACAATGAATAAAACATGACAGAAACAGCACAAATGCAGAAAGCCGGGAATTTTTGTTTCAAGCCAGATTCCCCATCTACCCCAGCAGCTCCCGGCTAGCAGGCTCTCATTGCTAGTCAGCCATTACTCTGATGAATCACTGCAGATAGCTGTCAGTATCCTTGTCAGTATGATAAATGAGGCCAGGAGCTACAATGTTCTCAAGCAATGTATTCAGTTCATCTTGCATTAAAGCATGTAGCACACCTCTCCTGAGGCTTTCCTTCAGCTTAGCAACAGCCTCTTTATTTCCCTTTCCCTCATTGGGAGTTTCTTCATGTGCTCTGTTTCCTCCATTCTCCCCAGCTAAAAAAAAATGCCTGCATTTCCTTCCTAGATTGCAGAAGCAACAGAGTGAATTGGCACAGTTCAAAATAAAGCAGGCCCTGTGCTTCAAGGATGGATCCATGTTAGAAGGCAAGTTGAAGCAGGTAATGGTGGGAGAGGACTGGAGGCTCTTATCTGGATTCCTTTAGGACAGGAATGTCTAAGCTTGATAACTTGTAGACTTCAACTCCCAGAACTCCTCAGTCAGCCATGCTATCTGAGGAATTCTGGGAGTTGAAGTCAACCAGTCTTTAACTTGCCAAGGTTGGACATCCTTGCTTTGGGGGTTAGCACATCAGGAACAAGTTTCCTCTGTATCCTCTTTCAGAAAGAACTAATATTTCAGCCACAAGAATTTCTGCTGTGCAGGATATTCAATCATATGATGTGATCCCTCTGAAGCAATACAGGCTCAGAAAGCTTAGTTCATGCTCTTTTTGTTCTCCAGACTTAATAACAATGGAAACGCTTTCAGATTTACAGCCTTCAGAAGTAGTTTTAAAACAAAACCTGATTGGCCAACCTATCTAGACTCTCTTGATTATTTTCATACCTATTCATATCCATTTGGACATCAAGGGATTAAGGGCACATCTAAATGTTTTTTTGTAAATTGGGTCAATCAGTTGTTCTTTCTGGCCAATAGATGGATAAAAGAAACTTTAATTTATTAAGTGCTTGATTCTGGCCAATGACCAAGTGTCCTTCCCACCCCCTTAAGACACACGACTAAGTATACATCTCTAATGCTTTGGGGGTTCACCATGTTAGAAATCGTCATTGCTTTCAAAACATATCTTGTTGATGTGCTGGCTGGATGTTCTGTATTAGAGGACTGTGTTGCTTTATGAGCCACCATGCTACATAACGGGAGCGCAGGAAGTGGGAAGCAGAGTAAGCTAAGACTTCAATCCACTGAGAGCACAGAAAGCTTTTCCAAGCTCAAAAATGGTATGCTACCATTTCTGAAGCAGCATTCCCCTCCTGAAACAATATGGCTCCATCTACAGAGGCTGTATCATTGGGCAGGGATACAAAGTCTGTGATGATGTCTGTTATGATGCTGTGGGAATCCTCCCCCCTCCCTCTGAAGAATGAAATATTTGAGGGGATATTTAAAAAGGCAGGATAGAATATTTCCCCTAAAGGACAAATGGGAAAAAAATCTTAAGGGAGGCAGAAACCAGCACCAGTCTCCCTGCCCCCAAGCAGAAACTGAGGCGGCCAACTTTTAGAAATGCAGATTTGGTAATCCATTCAGAAAGGCTGAAATAAGCAATTAAGCAAGCCAAAAGCGTTGAGAGGATTAGCTCAAACAAACACCTAGGATTTGCATTTCCCCTTTTGCCTATAGAGCCAGCCATGACCCTATAGGAATCTGACAACAGCCAATAGAATATTAAAGGACATGTTCTTGCACAGGAACAGGAAGCTCAAATACAAAGCTCAAAAAAGGTATAAAAACCCACCCACTCTCAACTCCATTTTGTCAGCTGCACCAGAACCACAAACCCTGGTGGTTCTGTTCATCAATAAACAGAATCTTTCTTTACAATCAGCCTCCAGCCTCCATTTTATTTCCAGCTACTTTCTCCCAGCTTGGAACTGAACCAGATGGATTTTCCTTCAAACAATCCTGTGTGATGAAAAGGAGGACTTTCTCCCAAGGATATCAGATCTTCCCTTCCACCTGAAGGGTGAGATAGAATGCCTGCTAAATTATGATTGAATTTCATGTCCCAACATGACATAACTAATAATACTTACATGATTGCTTTAATCTCCTTTCAAATCAATCCTTTCCAATATTATTTTTAGTAAGCACAGCTTTGTCAGTGAGAGAACTAGGAGTCCTGCTGAATAGAATCAAAGTCCCCTCTTGTTAACATCTTTTTTTTCACATTAGCCAACTAGATGCTTTGGGAAGCCTATAAGCAAAACAGGAAAATTGTCTGTCTGTCTTTCTTTCTTTCTTTTTTTTTCTGTTTTTGCTTCTTTCAATCTTTCTTTTTCCTTTCCTTCCTTCTTTTCGATTTATGACTTGCCTTCAAGATGATTAATAAACAAAAGAAATCATTTAAAATATTTTTTTAAGTACACTTTAGCACAAACACTCCCCAAGAGTCCTTAAATCACAAGTCAAAGGTCAGCCTAAATAAAATTAGGCTTCTTTGCAAGCAATAGAGAAGGACTTAGGAACCTGATGTTTTTTGAAAGGGAATTCCAAAAGATGGGAATTGTTCCCTTATGTGCTATCCCAGATGTAATTCAGATGTTTATGGCTTTAAAAGTTATCCTCACTGACTGGCACATGATGACTTTTGACCCTGGAGACTGAGCTGTTATAATTCACAGCTATTTGATATCCTTCCCTTCCATTGGTCTGTTTCATCTCTGAAGTCACCCAAAATGGTAACCAATAAAAAATTTTGGCAGCAAATACCTTAATTATTTATTAGTTTATTAGTTATATAGCAAATACCAACCTTGCGGTTCAAATGCACGTTAATGTGAATAGATGAATAGGTACCACTTTGGTGGGAAGGTAACAAATAGTGTTCTGTATGCATCAGCATCATAGTCATGCCAGCCACATGACCACAGAAGCATCTTCAGAAAATGCTGGATCCCTTGGCTAAGAAACAGAGATGAGCACTGATCCCTAGAGTCAGACACGACTAGAAGGGAAATCTTTTTTTATTATTATTAAAAAGTTTTTTAATAAGTACACATTAAAAAAATTGGACACAGTGTGACCATCCTGGTTTTGTCATATCCATACATATTCTTTTAACATAACAACAAATATAACTACTACCTGTCCTACATTGCTATTTTGATCTCATAAACATATTCCTTGTCTTCATTTGCATATTTGTCAAAATATTATCCCGTGTCAGTTCTACAAACTTTCACTCTTTTTTGTTCCAAATCCTTTTCTCCTTTCCAACCATTGATACAATTTGTTCCAAATTTTATAGCATTCTGTCTCATCCTTATTTTTAAGTTCTAGTGTCAGCCTATCCATTTCTGCACGTGTCAGAATTTTCTTTATTATTTCTTTTTCATGGAAGGAACCTTTTTTTTTTTAATAGAAAAGTGCAGTCCTTAATTTTTCATCATTCAGCTTCATGAGATGACTCAGGGTTCAGGAGGGTTGGGGAGAGATTAAAAAACCACTCAACTCTCCCAACCGCCCATACGATAATCACTTTGCTCGATAATAGCATATTCACCCATATACACCAAAATATATGACCTTGTTAACTATCTACTTCTGTGATGGCGAACCTATGGCACGGGTGCCACAGGTGGCACGCGGAGCCGTATCTGTGGGCACGCGAGTGTTGGCCTTGGTCAGCTGCAGCACACATATGCACACCGGCCAGCTGATTTTCGGGCCTTCCGGGCCCAGTGGAGGGGTCTCTAGAGGGCCTCCGGGGGTGTGTGGAAGGCTGTTTTCACCCTCCCCAGGCTCCCAAGAAAGCCTCTGGAGCCTTGGGAGGCTGAAAAACAGGCCTACCAGTAACCTTTTTGCCGTCAAAAGCGAGGGAAGTGTGGGGCGCACATGTGCGGGGCACGGGGGCATTAAATTTCGGGTATGGGCACATGCACATGCACGCATGACCCCCCACGCTCCCCACGCTTTTGGCACGCAATGGCAAAAAGGTTAGCCATCGCTGATCTAGTCTATGGATGTAAGAATAGCTCACACGTACATCCACTTTATGATTTACATCTATGAAGGGTATATATATATATATATATATATATATATATATATATATATATATATAAAAATAGATAAAAGAAAACACCACAAAAAAAACAAAATGATTTTTGCTTCGCCTTAATGCAATCATAAGTCTCAGCGTTTTCCAGTGGGATAAGTGATCAGGGTGTTAAGTGACAGAAATTACATAATAGAAATTATTGTAAGGTGACAGGGAGTTCTACCGCTGCTTATATCTAAAATGAAAAGCGTCTTTTCATTTTATTTTCATGTTGTTGTGATGTTAGCATTCATCTAGGTGCATCTCCACATACCTTAAGGCACCTTTCTTAAAATCTTTCACAAAGTCAGTTTTGATTATTCAGGTATATGACAACTTTACATCAACATCACTTTTGTAAAAATGAACACTGATATGAGGCAAAAGAATTAATACATTATTGTCAACTCCGCAATGATATTGTAAAACTAAAAAGTAAAACTTTTTTGCAGAGAAAAATATTTGTGTGAGCATGGATAAGCCAGCTGCTAAATTAAGCTTTGCTATAACTGACCTGTATCCAGTCAGTTTATAGAAAAATATTTGTAGCAGTGTCAAAAAGCTATGGTTTGGATAGTTTTCAGCATGAAAAAGTTGTTTGCATTATGTACTTTTTTCCTAGTTTTCCACACAACAACCCTGCAAGGTACCGATAACAAAGGTAGGTTGCAGCAGGTTCTGACCAGTTCTGGAGAACCAGTAGTAAAAATTCTGACTGGCCCCGCCCCCATCTATTCTCTGCCTCCCGAGTCCCAGCTGATCGGGAGGAAATGGGGATTTTCCAGTAACCTTCCCCTGGAGGGGGGTGGGAATCAGGGGTGGCTTCTACTTTCCTTTACTACCAGTTCACAATGGGACCGCACGCGTGCTCTTCTGTGCAAGCGCAGAAGCGTTTTCATGACATCAGGGTCAGTGGGCGGAGCCTCCCACCGATTTTACTACCAATTCTATAGAACCGGTGCAAACTGGGGGCCACCCACCACTGGTGGGAATGGAGGTTTTACAGTATCCTTCCCCTGCCATGCCCACCAAGCCACGCCCACCAAGTCATGCCACACCTACCAAGCCACGCCCACAGAACCGGTAGTAAAAAAATTTGAAACCCACCACTGACCAGTAAGTTAGGTTGCAAGAACTCTGTAACCTAATGTAACTGAGGATGGACTAGACCAGGGGTGTCCATTCTTAGCAACGTTAAGACTTGTGGACATCAACTCTCAGAATTCCCAGCCAGCATGCGGAATTATAGTTAATATTGTAGTTAATACATTGAGTTTTTTTCCTTTTCTTTATTTACAACTCTCAAAGTTATTTATATAACCGTGTGCCAAGAATTTGTAATGATATCGGGTAAATATCATTGTATTGAAATAACATAATGTATCAAGATTTTCAGCAGCAGAATAAAAAAGAAAAAGAAAACACTATCCAGAGTTGTGTAGCATTAAAAAGTGCTGGGATTTATAAACGTTCCTCTCTGATCTCACAAGGTACATCTTAATTCTTTAAGCACTGGTGAATTAAGTACTTAATTTTGTAAGCATAAGGAGCAAAGAGAATTACACTTTTGTTGCAAGAAGATTCTAAGTATGCATTCTTATTTTGAAAAGCAAGAATTTAAATAAGGCTTCAGATTTCTTTCTTTTTTTTTTTTTTAAAGACATTCGTGTCAGGCAACACCTGTATTCAAACATTATCCAATCCATGTGGGAAAGACATGTTTAGGCTAATTAACCTCAATGACTATGGAGTGAATGCTTAAGTTCCTTCCACACAGTGAGGCCTAATTATAATAATGTGAAAACCAGCAGAGATGCCAACAAAATTGTCCCAAGGTGAAAACTAGCTATTGAGTTTATAAAAGCTGACCTTAAATCAGGGGCAAAGATTTTTAAAAGGCTCTATTTTTTTTCTCTGACTTGCATTAAAAGGATAAGTATGTATGATTTACCCCCATCTTCAGAACAAGTCCCTTTACTAGAATGGTAGCATGGGGGTATAACAAACCGGAGGCATAAATGTCATAATAACATCATATTAAGTTTAATGTTACATAATATAAACATTGTAAGATATGGCAAAAATAATGCAATAATTTTGATGTGATGACCTCATGATGGACATAATTGTCCATATAATGGATCCCCATATATAGAGTTACAACTGAAATTCAAACGTATGATTTCTTTTCTTTTTTTATTAAAAAAACAAAGCAAAATTGGTTTGTTAAGGCCTCCAACCAGTGGAGAAATCCAATTTTTTTTACTACGGTGGGTGTGGCTTGGAGGGCATGGTGTGGCTTAGTGGGCGTGGCAGGGGAAGGATACTGCAAAATCTCCATTCTCACCCCACACCAGAGGAAAGATACTGCAAAATCCCCATTCCCTCCCTACTCCTGGGGGAAGGATATTGAAAAATCTCCATTCCCACCCCACTTGGGGGCCAGCCAGAGATGGGATTTGCCAGTTCTCCGAACTGCTCAAAATTTCCGCTACCGGTTCTCCAGAACCTGTCAGAACCTGCTGGATTTCACCCCTGCTTCCAACCCTTTAGTTTAGCTAAGGGGTGTGTGTGTGTGTGTGTGTGTGTGTGTGTGTGTGTTTGTATGTATATTATGTATATATGTTTGTACGGTACTATTTTAATGTTTGAGATATTTTCGGAATGACTCAGCTTCTGAGTTAATCCAAAAAAAGCAAGGAGTATATCAGTCAAGTTCGATTTTGTTCCACGAGTCATTTTTCTGACTTTAAATTCATTTCATCTTATTTCCGCATCAGTTTGCCATTTCGGTCAAAGCAGTCCAAATGAAAAATGAAGGCATTCTGCCCACATTTGTCTTGATATACACATTTTTCTATATAGACCTTTTTTTTTGTTTGCACACAGTGTTTACTCCGGTTTCCCTTACCCAAACTCTTTTCTCCCTGTGTTTCGGTTCTGGGGTTTTGTTTGCTAATGAGTGCATTTTTCTGCACTAAATTATGAAAAGAGATATGTTCAGAAAATGCAATTTTAATAGATTCACCAAATACAAATCGAATATACTTTTTAATCATCCTTAATTAGAGGATTGTTTAAGACAGGTCACTTATATTTTCTCTCTTGTCTGGTAGTGCCAGCACTAAGAGATATGAAGCTCCAACTTTTCTTTCTTCACCTTAAACAATAGGACACGGCTGGTATAAAGATTGCATGACCTCAGCTGCTGCTTCCTCTAGTCCCATCCTGCAGATAGATACCCTGCGTAGAATTGCATCTGTCACCTGGTTAAGATTATGTTTTGACCAAACCAGAGAAAATGCAGGTCAGGAGCTCATCAATCCTCTGGCATCGAATCCGTACGAATCTGTAGAATTAATAAATCAATACAAAACAAGCACAATAAGCCATTCGGATAGGGCAGCACATAAATAAATATGAATTTTGATGAATTTTGCAGCTATCCTAACAAATGAAGTTTGGAAGCTAAGGTAGAGGAAAACAAATATATTCTCGCATTCTGAAATAGCCAGTATAACTTCATAACCAATTGGTTCTTGAGGGAAACTGTTCTCCAACTTGAAAAAAACACAATGCAGTTATTCTTACTAATGAAGTTTCTAAGCAGATAGCTAGAAAGAAGAAAGTCACATTTAACACACACACACACACATTTCTCAAGCCTAGGCTTCTGATTTTCCCCTGTTAAAGGTGACACCACTACTGCTGAGACATAGATGAATTAGTTCATTAATTCCTACACTGTCCTCAAGTAACTGGGGAGAAAGATAGGAGGCCCATTTCTCTAATAGAGACCAGCTGTGGGACTCAGGGTAGCAATACAAATTAATAACCGTTGGCAAGCTTGTAACAAATAGAGAAAATCTTATTTTCCTCAACTTCCTTTTAATCTATCAGGCACCCCACTCACAAATATTTTCCAAGTGAAATTCGAGATACATGCGGGATCTTTATTGATACACTAAAGTATCTGCCCAAAGGGGTCCAAACACCAATTAGAATAGAATAAAAGGGACCTTGGAGGTCTTCTAGTCCAACCCCCTGCTTAGGCAGGAAACCAGAGGTGGGTTTCAGCAGGTTCTGACCAGTTCTGGAGAACCGGTAGCGGAAATTTTGAGTGGTTCGGAGAACCGGTAGTAAAAATTCTGACTGGCGCCGCTACCCCATCTATTCTCTGCTTCCCAATTCCCAGCTAATCAGGAGGAAATGGGGATTTTGCAGTAACCTTCCCCTGGAGTAGGGTGGGAATGGAGATTTTACAGTATCCTTCCCCTGCCACGCCCACCAAGCCACACCCACCAAGCCATGCCACACCCACCAAGCCACACCCACAGAACCGGTAGTAAAAAATTTTGAAACCCACCACTGCAGGAAACCCTGCACCACTTCAGACAAATGGTTATCCAACCATTATATGACTATAGTTTTTTTTCTGCTTGGTTTCTGATGCTGACCTGTTAGGAAATCAATTATAGGTAGTCCTCTATTTACAACAGTTCATGTAGTGACCATTCAAAGTTACAACGGCACTGAATAAAGTGACTTATGACCATTTTTTCACAATTACGACCTTTGCAGCATCTCCAGGGTCATGTGATCAAAATTCAGACGCTTGGCCACTGGTTCATACTTATGACCCAGGGTCACGTGATCCCCTTTTGCAACCTTCTGACAAGCAAAGTCAATGGGGGGACCAGATTCACTTAACAACCATGTTGCTAACTTATCAACTGCAGTGATTCACTTAACAGCTGTGACAAGAAAGGCCGTCAATAATAACCTTAAGTTTTTCATGGCTGGGAGGGAATAGCTGCTGCATGGGTGTGAACATTGCCTCCATACAGTGGAAGTTCAAGAACACATTACAGATAGTCCTGAACTTACAACAGTTCATTTAGTGACTATTCAAAGTTACAACAACAACACTGAAAAAAGTGATTTATTGTTGTGGCCCGTCAGCGACCTGTGCAGCTAGTAGCTGATTCCGACAGCGAGGAGGCTGGTGTGGTGCTGCGCCAGCAGCCTGTGCAGCTGGCAGTCGAGTCAGACAATGAGGAGGCTGGAGAAGATGTGATGCCAGAGGCGGGGATTCAGCTAGGGCCTTTAGAACCTCCAGAAGCTCCCTTAAGTGAAGAGGAAGAAGAGGAGGAGCATCTTCTCATTGCACGGGCGCGCAGAGCTGCCAAAAGGCAGGAATGGCTCCTCAGGAGGAGGTCTCCTCAAGAGTAAGGCTTGGGACTAATTGGCCACTCCCTTAGCCTATTTAAGGAAGGATGACAACTGAGGCAATTTGCAGGGAACAACTTCATTCACTCTCCTTCGCATCTGGATCTTAGTTTTCCGCAAATTGCTTCTGGGTTTTCTGCCAACCATAGTAAGATTACGATTATTTATTCTTTGGATTCTTGTAGGCTGTTAAGAAAGTTAATTAGCAGCCTTTGTTTGAAAAAGACTGATTTCATTTAGTAAACTAAGGTTTGTACAGACTTTGTGTGTGCTGCGTTCTTGGGGTCCGTAGCTGGGGCAGAACACTTATGAGCATCACACTTACGACCACAGCAGCATCCCCAAGATCAAGTGATCAAAATGCAGACATTTAGCAACTCATATTTATAACAATTGCAGTGTCCCGGGGTCATGTGATCATTTTTGTAACCTTCTGACAAGTAAAAGTCAATGGGGAAGCCAGACTTACTTAACAGCCGTGTTATCAACTCAACCACTGCAGTGTTTTGCGTAACTGTGGCAAGAAAGGTCATAAAATGGGGCAAAACTCGCTTAGCAACAGAAATTTTGTGCTCAATTCAGGGGTGCTATTCAGCAGGTTCTGACAGGTTCTGGAGAACTGGTAGCAGAAATTTTGAGTAGTTCGGAGAACTGGTAAATGCCACCTCTGGCTGGCCCCAGAATGGGATGGGAATGGAGATTTTGCAATCCTTCCCCCAGGAGTGGAGAGGGAATGGGGATTTTGCAGTATCCTTCCCCTGCCATGCCCACCAAGCCACGCCTACCAAACCACACCACACCCACAGAACTGGTAGTAAAATTTGAATATCACCACTGGCTCAATTGTGATCATTAGTCAAGAACTATCTGTGTTCCATCTTACGAAGCCATCCTTGGCATTCGTTCCCACCTACAGATCTACTCCTAATACATAGAGGGAGCCAACAATTATAATACCATTGGTTGGAAGCAGGGGCAGCAAGTATAAGATGAAAATAATGAGTCTTCATATCCTTTGGGAAAGCTTCAATGCAAGGACTTCCACTGAAATTGAAGGCACGCTCGATTCAGCCTGGCAAGGCAGAAACAAAGAGAGCTTTTTGTGAGATGTTTGTCTCCACACTCATTATTTTGAGAAAGAAACTAGGCCAGCATTGGAGCTGATATAAAGCAAAATGTTTGGCTGGAGGCTGCTTGGGAGCTTTTGATGCAGTTTATCCATAGTCCCTCTGCTCCATCCCTTGCTTAAAAAGAATTGCCCTTGGCAGTTCTTGAGGGATCTGTAGATATTCCTACTTACGCTAGATTTCCCTCCCCAAAAATTGCCACACACACAAGGGGGACTCTGAAAAATGCATCGGTCTCTGGGACGCCGTCTTGGGAAATATTTATTTTTCCTGGGAATAAATCACGGTTGCAAACGTCTATGTAAACAAACAGAGGAGACTCCGTAAAACAGCAATCCCATATCACTTGTTAGGTAAGCCATTTTATCAGGGGCTTGTGAGATAATGTGCACAAAATAGTGCTTATAAGCATGCATGGTACAGCACAATTCTCTGCGTGTGTTCTCAGAAGTGAGTATATATAGAAGCAGACATACCTCCAACTCGGATATACTGTAAATATATTTGTAAATCTATTAGCAACACAATGTTATGCCTGTTTCCTTGGAAATAAGGTGCATTGTGTCCAACAGGGGTGATGTGAAAGAAAGGATTGTTCCAGATTGCACCCTATTATGCAATAAATATGGATGCGGTGGCTCAGTGGCTTAGATGCTGAGCTTGTCAATTGAAAAGTCGGCAATTCAGCGGTTCAAATTCCTAGTGCCGCATAACGGGGTGAGCTCCCATTACTTGTCCCAGCTTCTGCCAACCTAGCAGTTCGAAAGCACGTAAAAAATGCAAGTAGAAAAATAGGGACCACCTTTGATATGAAAATAACAGCGTTCGGTGTGCTTTTGGCATTTACTCATGCCGGCCACTTGACCACAGAGACGTCTTCGGACAGCACTGGCTCTTCGGCTTTGAAACGGAGATGAGCACCGCCCCATAGAGTCGGGAACGACTAGCACATATGTGCAAGGGGAACCTTTACCTTTATGCAATAAATCCCACTGAAATCAGAGAAATGCATTCTTGAATAAACCTGTCTAGGACTATCCTGTAAATTGTTCAATTTGTTTATTCAGTTGGGCTGGTTTTGGGGCAGAAAGAGAGAGATGGGCTGCAAGGATGAGGAAGAACAAAAAGGGATGAAAATGACATATTTTCATACTCCACCAATAAATTTGGGCTCATCTTGGCTTCTTCCTAATGCACCAATAGGGTTACCCCACACATTTTGTAAATATTTCTGCCCCAACATCTTATGAATGTTATTGTCAACAGCATTGCTTTTAAAAAAAACTATCTTTATGCTTACTGTACAATGCTGAAATATAAAGACAATAGAAAACAAATATTAAAACATAAAGTCAGGGGAGCAAGGTCATACATACACACACAAAAACCATAATGAAAAAAATTGATTTTTGGTGATATATCCTTCATTCCCTTTCCATTTTTATTCTCTGCCAATAACTGCAACCTAAATATTCAGACTTTGCATCAAATATTGCATCAAATATTAGCCATTGTTACTGGTTTCTATCTGAATCCTCTAACCCACTTAAATTGTAGCTTGGAGTAATTTGTAGATATATTTTTTCCATAGCATTTCCCATTGTAATTAGAATGTACTCTTAAATTTTGCCTTCATCTACTGGATGATCCAGGAATCAAATGTTTGCCTTTCATTTCTTTCAGTGGGAGCTATAGGAATCTGTGTTTTTGTGGAAGAGTTTGTGTTTCAACTAGAACTTGCTGGTGAAACTTTAAATTATAAATCAGGGATGTCCAACCTTAGCAACTTTAAGACTTTTGGACTTTAACTCTCAGAATTCCCCAGCCAGAGTAGTTGGCTGTGGAATTCTCGGCTCTGAAGTTCACAGGTCTTAATGTTGCCAAGGTTGGACACCCCTGATTTAGATCTTGCAACACTAACCGTCCATGACTCTGCTTAAATGCTGCAGTCTTGTTTCCTGCTTCCTCGGCAGGAAGCATCTCAGATGAGCCGGGCTCTGTAAAAATTAACAAGCCTCTAAGGCAGGTCAGTAACAGTAACATAGTTGGAAGGGACCTTGGAGGTCATCTAGTCCAACCCTCTACTCATGCAGGAGACCTGTACTAGGGATTCGAACCGCTGAACTGCCGACCTTTCTGATCGACAAGCTCACTTTCTTAGCCACTGAGCCAGAAAAACCTGTTGCTACCTTAACTTGTTTGCTCTACATTGCATCAGCTTCTCTTCTATGGATCACACCAGTGATGGGTTTCAATTTTTTTTACTACCAGTTCTGTGGGTGTGGCTTGGTAGGCATGGCATATCTTGATGGGTGTGGCTTGGTGGGCGTGGCAGGGGAAGGATACTGTAAAATCTCCATTCCCTCCCCACTCCAAGGGAAGGATACTGCAAAATCCCCATTCCCTCCCGATCAGCTGGGACTCGGGAGGCAGAGAATAGATAGAGGCGATGCTAGTCAAAATTTTTACTACCAGTTCTCCAAACTACTCAAAATTTCCGCTACCGGTTCTCCAGAACTGGTCAAAACCTGCTACAACCCACTTCTGGATCACACCATGGCTTCAAGCTGGGCTCTGACAATCACAATAGTGCCTTGATGAGTGCCTGGCCGAAACAGAAAAATAGTACATGATGGGAACCTACCAGACAGTATCCAGATTATAAACTAGATTTGGAACGAAGGAGGATTTAAGGAAGTCCTTTTTCTCTTGATCTTCTTGCTTTTTGGCAATACAGTCTTGCATCAAAACGGAGCCTTTAAAAAAGGGTCCCAACTGCTTCAAAACCTTTAATTGTGTGATGGATTCTCAGGGCTAACAGGCAACGAATCGACAAGCTTCAGGCTACAAGTGCCTGGCCACCCACTCTTTTCCTTTTGGAGTGTAATCTGAGAGTCTGGCTTTTCTTCTGACAGTTCAGCGGGGAGATCTTTTTTTGCATCCACCAGGGGCGTGGGCATCACACAGAGGCTAACATTTGAACAAACTGGCTTAAAATAGCTTTTGATGCCTGTTCTCAGCGCCCGTCTCCAGCTCCAAAGTAAATGATAGTGGCGTGACGTGCCATGCTGAGCTTTTTACTCCCGATTTGAGATTTATCTGCATGATGTTAGAAACACAGCAACTATGGAAGGGGAACACAGATCATGTATCAGGGGCCCCCCCTCTCTCTCTCCCTTCCTCCCTCCCTCCCTCCCCCTCTGTCTCTCTCCCTCTCTCTCTTTATAAAACCTGACAAAGAAGTAACGCTGCTGTCAATACCCTTCAAATATGACTAGACTGCATGATCTAAATTGGCATCACTTCATTCTGATTGATTGATTTGATCATGTATTTTAGTTTTTCCATGGTTGGTTGTTTTAATTTTATTTTAATACCGCTCGCCTCCCAGAGTCACTTTTTGAGATTGACAGCTATACCAATTAATTAATTAATTGCCTCCCCAACACTGCCATTCTTCAAGTGAGCTTTGGAGACATGTTTTTTTGCCCCAGGTCCCCAGAATAAGAAGTTGTTTTCTTTAGTTCCCTTGTGTTATCAAAGAGACCTTCCGTTCAGAAATATGAAATACATACATATATACATGCATACATACATACATACATATATACTTATATATATAATCGACCCTTGTTCTTTAGGGGGGATTATTCTATTTTTATCAGATTGTGCCATCTAATGGGATACTTTTAATGGATTGTTTTTATTATAATGTGCCCAGGTTCATTTGACTTGGGCAATATGTACAGCCTGAAGGACAGAAGGAAAAGGGGAGAGGACATGATTGAAGCCTTTAAAGAATAAAGTATATTAAAGAATAAGGTTCTAGAAGGCAGCATTTTCAATATTAAGCAAAAATCAAGAACATAACTGCAAACTGACAAGAGGGAAATTCAAAAGTAATGTTAGAAAACATTACTTCACAGAAAAAGTAGTGGAAGCTTGGAGCCAACTTCCAGCAGAGGTCAATCAGTAACTGAATGTAAACATTCTTGGGATAAATGCATATCCATTATCTGACAAAAAAATTAAAAAAATTAAAAAATAATTAGAGGAGGGAGGGAGGGGGGAGGGAGGGAGGGAGGGGGGGAGGGAGGGAGGGAGGGAGGGAGGAAGGAAGGAAGGAAGGAAGGAAGGAAGGAAGGAAGGAAGGAAGGAAAAAATTCAAAGGTCTTTTTCTGCCGTCAGTTTTCTATGTTTCTATTTGTAAATCTGAATTAATTAACAAATAATGTTGTGACCATCAATGGTCATGAAGATTTGGCATTCATTTCTTTTTTTAGGGAAAGAATAGAAATAGTAGTTCACATGTGTATCTTAGGTAGAGCAACTTGAGGAAACTTAATCTCATAGATCTTCCTTGCCGCTCTTAATAGAAAAGGACATTGTTCAAACATGGGCTCAGAAAAATAATACCTATCAGAAACCCATTGCTGTAAGAAAGGTGTGGACTTTTCCTTTCAATGTTTTATAAAATGAGCTATGGACACTGAATGAAGTCTAAGATTTGTCTTTGATATATCCCACTCTAAATTCTAGTGAGATAGATAGATAGATAGATAGATAGATAGATAGATAGATAGATAGATAGATAGAT
>WNWU01000034.1:6108242-6201360 GCA_012654045.1 Ptyas mucosa | reverse complement strand
ATAGAATAGAATAGAATAGAATAGAATAGAATAGAATAGAATAGAATTTTTATTGGCCAAGTGTGATTGGAGACCCAAGGAATTTGTCTTGGTGCATATGCTCTCAGTGTACATAAAATAAAAGATACATTCATCAAGAATCATAAGGTACAACACTAAATGATAGACATAGGTTACAAATAAGCAATTAGGAAACAATATCAATAGAAATTGTAAGGATACCAGCAACAAGGTTACAGTCATACATACAGTCATAAGTGAAAGGAGATGGGTGATGGGAACGATGAGAAGATTAATAGTTGTGCAGACTTAGTAACTAGTTTGACAGTGTTGAGAGAATTATTTGTTTAGCAGAGTGATGGCGTTCAGGAAAAAACTGTTCTTGTGTCTAGTCGTTCTGGTGTGCAGTGCTCTATAGCGTCATTTTGAGAGTAGGAGTTGAAACAGTTTATGTCCAGAATGTGAGAGGTCTGTAAATATTTTCACAGCCCTCTTTTTGACTCGTGCAGTATACAGGTCCTCAATGGAAGGCGGTCAAAGACCAGTCCAAGACCAAGAGACCAGAACAAATTTAAAAAAAAACAAAAAAACCCCAAAATCCTAGAATAAAACAATAAAATAACAACGGATAAATAATCAATAACAGATAGAATACAATAATAACAGTTAAAACACGGAGGTGGTGGTTGTTGAATGTAGTTCCTCAGATTTGCATGTCACACACACACACACACACACACACACCCCACCCCCAATTTAGCTTTGTAACAACTTCGCGATTCTGACGGCTGAAGATACGGCCAACTTTTTGGCCGATCGTAAATCCCAGGAGAAAGAAGGAAGGTTGGCCGTAGCAAGTCGGTTTCGCCGATTCAGACGTGCAGCTGCAAGACTCCGATCGGGACGCGGGAGAAAAAGCCAAGCGGGTGTTCCCTTCGGCGAACACACACACACACACACTCGGGCTTTTTTTTTCCTCGAAAGGGAGGCGGAGCAGCTGCTTTTCTTCGCCCGCCCCCTTGACCCGGGTGGGAGGAGCCTCTGGAAAGGCGGAGCAAGAGAGACAGCGGTGGCGAGCACGGGGGTCGTTTCTTGCCTGATCTCTCCCGGCGCCGCGCAAAACAGCCGCCGCCGCCGCCGCTTCTCCAGCTGGGTAAGTCTCCGCGGCTTCTAGCTTTGGCGAGGACGCGCGTGCGCCAAGGAGAGCACTGCCCATTTTTGGGGGGTCCCGGTGGCTGAGCGCCCCCCGGTTGCCGCTGAAGCTTCGGGACGGCCTGCCTTCCCTTCTCTTTCCTTTGCTCCGATCGCTTTCCTCCCTTTGTTCTTGCAGCCTTGCTCGCGAGTAATCCCGCTGGCGTTAGCGAGACGCGCAGAACGCAGCCTTTTATCCTCGCTTGAAGGCCCGGGGAGATTCGGCGGGCCACCTTTGGCGTTCGCCTCGTGGTTGTAGGAAGGGGACATATCTGACATTCGATCGGGGGTTTACTAGCTTTAAGAGATTAACAGAGTTAGAAAAGGGATCTTGTAGGTCATCTAGTCCAACCCCCCACACCCAAGCAGCACCTTAAGACGCGCGTCTATGGAGGTTCTCAATCATCCAAGTCATGGTTGTTCCAATGGGGCTTTTTTAAAAAAAATTTCCTAAGAGGCAACTGGACTTTTCTGGAAGACGTTTCGCTTCTCATCCAAGCAGCTTCTTCAGCTCTGGGACCTCTTGAATAAGAAGAGAAACACCTGCAAAGGAAAACCAGAAAGTCCAGTTGCCTCTTGTGAGGGTGGTGGGAAGCGCCTTTGGGCCTTAAGACGCGTGTTGACAGAATCGCTTTTGGATGATCTCGGGCGCGCTTCTTCAAAAGTAAGCCCGGAGGGACCTAAAGGCAGATCAGAATTTTCTGGCTTGTTCCACCGTTCTTAATCGGCTTTCCACCCCTGTCTAAATGATCCCGGAGCCTCTTGGATGGAAATGTCCCAAATTTTTGCTGGTCATCCGTTATGCTTCCTGGCAATTACGGAAGTGTAGACAAGTAGAATTGGAGGACCTCAAATCAAAAAGAGGCGCTCCAAATTTTGTTTCCTTTTATACTTTTTATTTATTTATTTAACAGGGGACTGCCGTTTTGCCCCTTTGCAATACATTTTTGGCGTTATTAAACTTAGGAGAAAAAGGGGAACATTGTGGGGCCCGGTCCATGCCTATTTATTTATCTTTTATTATGTTATAGCAAGTTTTTCTGACGTGGTTTGCTTCTGACTGTACCCAGTTGCCGAAAAGAACCTCTGAAGTTGAATTCTTATTTGGGTTAAGAACTTTTCTCAACAGTTCCTCCCATAATTTTTCTTGGATCACCAGAAAACACCGCAGAAAGTCTGATGTTTGGTTTTGCTGTAAAGAAAACTTTTACACTTCCCTTGGATTACTGTTGACTCAGCAATCTGAGGTTTTGCTTTCTTCTCATTTTTCAGATTTCCTCCTTTTCTTTTTTCTTTTTCTTTTCTTTTCTTTTTTCTTTTTTTTCCCCTCCCCTATTTATTCTGTGTGTCAGCAGAAGCAAAGTTCAATGTCAGTTTCACAACACTTTTTTGTTTTTTCTTTTTCCTAAGGCGGGGAAAGACTCAGCCTAGGAAACATGTCTTGGGTGGACCTTCATGTTTCTGTCAAAGCAGATTAAGAGTGATACAGGTTTTGTTTGTCGCTAATACTCCTGTGAAGGTCTTCTCGAAGGAGCAATATTAAGACACAGCACAGAAGCATTGACAGAACTAACCTGCTAGAGTTTAGAAGTTTTTCTTCTAAGAAATCTTTTTTTTTCTTCTGCTGCTCTATTGTGAATATGAATATTGAATTGTAGAATCATTGTCAAGACTCATCCCTCTGTACCTTAAACTGTTAAAATTATATGGAGTTACATTCAGTGGGGGCGAACCGGTAGCGGTGATTGGGCGAACCGGTGGTGGTGGCAGCAGGAGGCTCCGCCCATCTTCCCGGACACTTCTGTGCATGCACAGAAGTGTCGTGAGCGTGCGAGCGCCCACGAGCGAACCGGTAGCAACTGGTTTTGAAACCTGCCCCTGGTTACATTGTATAATATTTAAAGTGTGCATATTAAATGGAATTTTCTTTCAGAAATGTATTATATGTAACTTCATGGTGCTCAGGATATTCACTCAGCCACACAGTCTTAAATTTGGTCTCGACAGAGGTACTCTAAAATTCTACATGGAGCTTTATTAAGTTAGAGGGTACCCTTAACTCACCTTGATTGACCTTGGAAAGTCTAAGGAGAGAGAAATTTGGAGAATGCACCACTAGCCCAGGAAATCCCAGGGCTGCAGGATAGACTGAGGCAAGAACAACTAATTCACAAGCAAGCAACAAAATTGACATTTTTGTCAATGTAGTCCGTGTAGTCAATAGGAGCAAAGCCCAACTGAAGGGAGAATCTCAAAAGTCTTAGTTGTACACTGTAACCTACACTGTATCTCACTAAGTCATAATTTGCGTTGCCCGTGTTTGCTGAGTAAATTACATGTAGTTATGCTATACATTATACTAAGCTATAAATGTTGGTTTGTAAGCTAGGCTTATATAGCATCCAAAGCCACAGTTTTGTTTAATATACAGGATAAACTTCACCCATAAATCTAGTTATTTCAGTAAAGCACAGGTGTTGTAATCATGAATAAGTAAATTGTGCTTTCATAACTTCTGGGTGGTAGCTGTGAACTCAACCTATGCTGGTTTATAAAGGGTCACCAGGGTGGTTTTTGCATTATAAAACTGGTTTATCAAAATAAAAACTAGCTTAACCCTTCAGTTTTTGTACTTTTCTCTCTCTTCTGAAGTGTTGACTTCTGTTTTGGTTGATCACAACTTGCCATTCTCCAAACCCAAGAAATTAAAAATGCCTAACTCGGTTTTCTTTGAAAGCATCATGTTTAAACCATGGGTTGTGAAGGTAAGAAGATCTTTCAATAAACAGTAGTCAAGATTACTGTTTATTAGCGTAAATAAACAGAAATTGGAAAACAGCGATTTTAAAAAAAATGCCTCCCTCTGTCTCTACCCAGAGAAGTAGTGGGAATGGAGATTGTGTCCTTCATGAAAAAGTATTTCATACCTTAACATGCTGAATTGGCTTCTTGAAAATGCCATTTTTCTTCTACTCAGCTAGGCAAAAGCAAGCATGATTTGAAATGTTCACAGGTTCAGAGAAGAAAATAGCACATGGGTGACATTGGTCATGGAATTTTTGTTGTTACGCTGTCTTTTGTGTTCCACATGCAATGCAGTTGCTGGTCTAAACTTCTTCGTATACTGAAACCAGTGACAATCTAACTAGATGACTTTTGTAAAAGTCATCTGTTGATACAACTGACAGCAATAGTAATACACTAAGGCAGTGATGGCTAACCTTTTTGCCATCGCATGCTAAAAGTGGGGGAAGCGCGGTGGGGTCACACACACACATGCTCACATCCATAATTCTATGCACCCTGGCCCCCCGTGCTCCCCCCGCTTTTGGCACGTGATGGCATGGTGGGCCTTTCTAGGAGCCTGGGGAGGGCAAAAACGGCCTTCCCCACCCCCCCAGAGGCCCTCCGGAGGCCAGAAACAGTGTGTTTCCTGACTTCTGGCTGGTGCACGCATGTGTGTCGGAGCTGAGCTCAGGTGCCCACCAATATGGCTCCGTGTGCCACCTGTGGCACCCGTGCCATAGGTTTGCCATCACGGCACTAAGGTCTACTACAGTGCCCTGATTGAATCCTGTGAGAATAACCCAGCTCACAGGTATCAGCAGAGGCATCTCTTGTGTTATTGGTGCAAAGTTTTGAGGAGCTCTGCTTTCAAGTTACTTTGGCATAGTTTATAGGAGAATTAATTGGTGAGATGTACGTGTAAAACAACCTGAGGGAAGTTTGAATGATTTTTCTCCCCTGCTCCTTGGCAAAAGAGCAGCAGCTATTACATTTAATTTTTTTAACGTTCCACTGATGTGCTACAGATTTTAGTTTGACATTTTGTTAGCTTTTTCTCTGCCTTTTTCTCGTGCAAACCAGGGGTGAAATGCTCTCGCTTCAGACTGGATCACTTGATCCGGTAGCAATGGTGGTGGGTGGTTCGGCAGCAAAAATCCCTGCCCCCCCCATGCCCAGCTGAGCCACGCGATCTTCAGAGGCTTTTCTTTTTTACTTTTAAAAGCATTTTTTCTTCAGCTGAAAAAATGCTTTTAAAAGTAAAAAAAAAAGCCTCTGATGATCACGCGGCTCAGCTGGGACCGTCAGAGTCTTTTATAAGCATTTTTTCTACAACCTTCAGCTGAAGAGGTTGTAAAAAAAATGCTTTTAAAAGTAAGTTAAAAAAAAAAGTTGGTCACCCCCACCCAGTCACATTACCCCCACCACCATCAAGCCACGCCCACAGAACCGGTAGTAACAAATTTTAATTTCACCACTGGTGCAAACTTTAATCAGAGATTTAAATTGTGAATTTCATTGGTAACGCTTAAGTCAGCCATTCTCTAAGGATAATTACGGTAGGTTTCTCTGTTGCAGGAAATTCAAAGACTAACAAATACCGTATGTAATGACAAATGCTTTCAAGGATTAGGATGTATGTCCTTTATTTGCAAGTATATACAAACTTCTTAGATACCAATGGGGAAATTGTAAGCAGTGAAGTTAGGTTGTAGTTACTCCTATCGTTCTCCCATGTATTTTCTGAAATTCCAGCCACCCCAAAACTGCAGTCCTCAGTGTGATTTACAGATGTTAGCAATGTAAAAAAATATTACATTGGAAAAGTTAATATGAAGGGAAAAAACACAGCAATCAAGCTGAAAATGGTGATAGCTATAATAAAAACAGTGTAGAATTCTAATGGCATTGAAAAGTTTTTTTAAATTACTACTTATATGTGTAAGATAAGCTGAGTAAATCTGCCATTTATGGCAAATCGGTTAGATCTCTACATTATCAGAATTTAATCAGAAACAGGAAGGTGGATGTCTAGGTTGAACAGAGTATGGTGGAAAAATAAAGAGGAATAAAACTGGTAGCAGGAGATAGGAGGAAAAGAAATTGAAAGTGGGAAAAAAATGGAACTAAGAATATACAGTATTATTACATAAATATTAAAATAAATAAATAAAAATATAAATTTGGGCGGTGTTGGTTAATCTCTATACTACTGAAGTTCTCATTGTGTTAATCTGTTTGTGTGTTTGTAGTCTGACTTTAGCCCAAACAGTATGTGTAAACTATGTGTAAGGTAAGCACAGTAAATCTGCCATTAGGCAATGCAGTTAGATCCCTACATTATTAGAATTTAATCAGAACTTTAATCAGATACTACAACTATCTATGGAGATTTTCAGTCATCCAGGTCCTGGTTATCCCGAAGAAGCTTTTTCAAAAGGCAACTGGACTTTGTTTTCCTTGAAGACATTTTGCTTCTCATCCAAAAAGCTTCCTCAGTTCTGAAGAAACAACCTATATGAGAAGTAAAACATCTTCAAGGAAAAATAAAGTCCAGAACCCTTTTGAAAATGCACCTTTGGGATTATACTACAACCATTTTTGAATGGAGGTACCAAAAATCTACTAGGTTAAAGAATGTGTTAAAAATCTGGGACCCATTACTCCTGTGGAATTGAAATTTCCATGTCCGTGCTAGTTTTATTTGCAAAGTAATGGCCATTGCAGCATCCTAGCAGTCACGCTATCAGGATTTCTGGTGCTCCTTGCCAGCTTTCCACAAGCAAAGTCAATGGGGAAGCCAGCAAGAGGTTGGAAGTCATTCCCACTTGCACTGTTTTTTTGGCCACACATGGTTATTCTGTTTAGCTGTTTACCTAAGTAAATATTAACTTACTATTGAAGTTTATTTGCTACTACAATTCTATTTTCTATTTATGATATGTACTCTTCTTAGATTATCATAGGACCATCCAGGATTGGGGTGTGTGTGTGTGTGTGTGTGTGTGTGTGTGTGTGTATTGTGGCTCAGAGGTTAATACAACTGCCTAACATGCAGGCAGCCCAAATTCGAATTCAAGTAAGGGTATGGATAGCTGATGAGAACTAAATAGCTTGAAATAGATCTATACTAGTCTCCCTTTATTTCTTTATCAGCGATATATATGTGTGTGTGTGTGTGTGTGCGTATCCTGTTTCTCTGAAAATAATACATCCCCTGATAATAAGCCCAATCGGGCTTTTGAGCGCATGTGCTAAAATAAGCCTCCCCCTGAAAATATTTAAATGCAGAGCTGGAAATCAGGTAAGATGGCAAGAGGAGCCCCATCTTGCTCCACATACCCCAAAATAATAAGACCTCCCTGAAAATAAAGCCAAGTGCTTATTTCAGGGTTCAAAAAAAGATAAGACAGAAATACTGACTGAATTTGGGTCTTTGAAGTAAGGGAAATATATGAAATACTGATTGTTAAAATGATAAATGAATACTATAAAAAGCTGTCTAGACTTGGAATTTAAGATTAAGGGTGATACTTAATAGAATGTTAAATGTTAGAACAAAATGTTAGATTGAATGGAAAATTGTGTTTGGAACTTTTTTTTCTTTTTCTTTTCTTTTCTTTTTTTTCCTTTAAGATGGTAATGGATGAAATTTGGAATTTATGCTTATTTTATACCGGAACAAACTTTTTGCTCTAAAAAGATATGTTTTATATTTTATGTCTAAAATAAATTTAAAAAATTCAAAAAAAAAGGATAAGATAAGTCTTATTTTCAGGAAGATAGATAGATAGATAGATAGATAGATAGATAGATAAAAATTTAATGTTCATTCTAGTCAGATCAAACTACACTACCTTTCTCTCAAAGGATGACCCAATAGATTACAGGGTTGCCAGGTTTAAAATAAAAGCTTGTAGAACATTTGTAATGTTTAATTAATTGAATCACTTGAATCACACAGAGTCATGGCAGGCTGGCTTCTTATTTATAATCAACTATTGGGAATCATACTAGAAGATTTTGGTATGTTTAATTACACAAAGCTCTACTGCGGTACCCCGATTGAATCCTGTGAAAATAACCCAACTCACAGGTATCAGCAGAGGCATCTGTTATGTTATTGGCGCAAAGTTTTGAAGAGTTCTTCTTTCAACTTACTTTGGCACAGTTTATAGGAGAATTAATTGGTGAGATGTACATATAAAACAACCTGGGGAAAGTTTGAATGATTTCTTTCCCCCTGCTGCTTGGCAAAAGAGCAGCAGCTATTAAATTATTATTATTATTATTATTTTTACTGTTCCACTGATGTTTACTTTCCACGTAAGAATGTGGATGATCATGCGTTCCGAAGCTTAATTTTTTATTCTCAATTTATTGGATGGGTGACTCCAGAGATAAGCCATGTTGCAACAGCAGCGCAAATGCAGCGTTTCAGCACCACACGGGAGAGGATTATAAAGGTTGTGTCACAAGGTTGCAAAAGCTTTTTGGCATTTTCTGCAAATATGTGACACGTTTACTATGTTCACATGAGACTAAACCTTTCTTGGCAGTTGCCGTAGACAAATACTGCTCCGGGCATCCATCTTCTGTTCCCTACAAAAACGTTCTTGTGATTATGTAATAAAGGGAGAATTTCACAACTCCACTCCTGTGGTAATGGACCTCTAGTTCTTTTAATAAAAGAAATCAGACTATGATTGTACTCTGTAATCTGAATGAATCACGTTGATGTGATTTTTTTTCTCTCTCTCACTCTTTCCTTGAGACCTCAAATATTTTCCTATATTGGATTTTTAAAAATATTGTATGTGTGAAAAACAGTTGTTTTTCTCACAGGATGGCATGTATATGAATGAGGATCTGGAACTAAGATCCACAACTTATACTAAACTGTAATATGGTTTAGCTTAGTATGTTGAATGAACTCAACAATTAATAAAGTTTGTAATCATAGTTGTGGCTTATTATTATGTTTGGAGTCATCTTATTTGACTTATTTTTTAAACCATGATTTGGTGCATTAGCTAAATGGGCCTATATATGTGTACAAATTTAATTTTCTTTCAGGTATGCTCTTACACTGTTCTCTGTTTCCTCGGTTCTTTTCTATCATGATCCTCACATACAATTATTACTGTACAGTTTAGCTTTGATTGATGTCAAGCAGGCAAATTATGTGTGTCCTTCTGATGATTAAAGTGAGAATTTATGATTAAGTGTATTGATAACTTTCTTTTGATCAAAACGTGTTCTTCACACGCCAGCAAATAGCAAAACCACAACATTTTTAAATGAATAATTTTTTATTAAAAGAAGATTTTACAAATATTTTAAAAACTGCTGAAGTTTTTAACTACAGAAGAGATAGAAAAAGAAAAAAGTGGAGCGTAAGAAAAAAGCAAGAAAAAAAAGATATCTAAACAAGGAATTTCCCTCTCTTTTGCAGCAGTAACAAACAGCAATTTTTGCTACATTTTTCCTACATACATCTCTACATATTCTCTCCATATTGCATAACATTGTTCTCTTCTTCCCATAAACATTTCTTTTTAATCTAGAAATCAGCAGTTCGTTTTTATCCATTCTCAGCAAACATCTATAAAGGGTTTCCAGTTTTTTATAAAGGTAGTTGTAGAGCCTTCTTTCAAAACTTCTAAAAAGTTGCAATCTGTAAAATGTTTTGCTTCTTGAATATTTTTCAGAGAGAAGGAAGGATACATGCCTCTTTTTGGAAACTAAAACTAAATCTGGAAAAACATTTCCTTGCTGGGAATAAGACTTTACCATTTAGTCACTTTTTAAATCTCTGTGATTTACTAGTGACAGTAGTTTTTAAAGAGAGCTGAAGGTGGTAAAATTTAGTGTAACTTTTTGTGGCGGAGGTCAGCAATTTCCATGTCAGCCATGTCCACCAAAAAAACTATTTCCTAATAACCAGGTGAGCCTCCCATGTTAGCTGAGCTACAGGTAGTCTTCTATTTAAAAACAACATATCGTAAATTCATAGGAAGCCCAAATATCCAAAGAACAACATATCGTAAATTCATAGGAAGCCCAAATATCCAAAGAAGGACTTCAAGAAAATAGTATAACCATTTAATGAAGATTATTGGATTCACAGTTGGTGGTTTTTTGTTTTTTTTAGCTTTATGCTGCTCAGGCATTGGTAAATTCTGAGAGAGGGATAAAGTTATCCTAAAATCTGTCCAAATGGGACAGGAGAAGGGTCACCTCTAAGAGCCTTGGTAGTACAGTGGTTTAGAGCACCCTGTTATTAATACCAGCTGCTTGCAATTATTGCAGGTTCGAATCTCACCAGGCTCAAGGTTGACTCAGCCTTCCATCCTTTCTAAGGTTGGTAAATTGAGGACCCAGTTTGTGGGGGCAATAAGCTGACTTTGTATAAACATACAAAAGTATGAAGGCTATTGCTTAGCGCATTGTAAGCCGCCCTGAGTCTCCGGAGAAGGGCGGCATATAAATCAAATTTTTTTAAAAAAACAACTTTGTTTGGTCTTCCTGGAAATATTTTTTCAAAGCACTTTAAGATCAAGTCTCAATTCAACTCAAGCTCAACTCCTGTGACTTTATGGTTACTATCAATGTATATGTAACCATACATGTAATTTTCTTGGCACAGAGCAGAAAAGAGGAATGATTCAGTGCAGATGATAACTATTTTAACAGCAGCTAATTGAGGTAAACTTTCATATAAACTAACTTAGTTTTAGTTTTGTTCTAATTCCTTCCACTATACACACACACACACCCCAAAAAAGTTGGTGTTCTCCTGATCTGTTTTCTCTTGGTGGCTAACAAAATAAAAATGTGTCCTGCAGATAATTAGAATTACACTAAACACAAATACCATTTTAAACACTTAACGGTCCTATGAGTGAAATAAGTGGGAAGGGAAGTGTTCAAAGCTACAACAGAATGGGACACATAGGTAAAGTCCCTTTGTACCTTGTCATACATCCCAGCCTAAATTATCTTGTCCCAGGCACACATACCTGCTTCTGCTTTCAACATCAGTTGGTGTAATTATTGCATAATTTGCATTGTGCCAAGATTTGAGATCAGGTGATTAGCACTGTTAAAAGACATTTTGGTTCTGGCTTTCTTATTTTCTGCATGTGAAAGTCAAGGACAGCTGTTCAGGACAGGGTGTAATCAATGCACACACATTCAGTGGGTGGAGTGTCTTTTGATCTGGATCAGTACAAATGGTTATCCAATCAAAGGATTTTAATCATATCCACACACACACACACACACACATCTCCAACTTGTAAAAATACTCGCTTGACTGCTTTAACTAGTGGCTTAAAGAGGAACACATGCTTGCAGAATCTGTCTCTTTCTTGGGGAATTCTCTGCAATAAGTTGAAAATTCAATTGCTGTTTTTTTCCATCTTCAACAGATCACTTGGGATCTGCTTGGGATGAAACATGTATGTATCTTTTTCCCAGGATCTCTTTATAGGCAAACTTTCTCAGCCTTGGGCCCTCTGTATGCAGAAATACCATGTTTTCCCGAAAATAAGACCCTGTCTTATATTTTTTTTGAACCCTGAAATAAGCGCTTGGCCTTATTGTCATGTGCTCAAAAGCCCGATTGGGCTTATTATCAGGGGATGTCTTATTTTGGGGAAAACAGGGTACAAACTCCAAGAATTCTGAGTAACAGCCTTACCAACAGGGAAATTCTGGGAATCCGCACATCTGTATAGTCCCAAGTCTGGGAAGACTGGCATAAGACTCATAATAGAGAAGATTGACTGTATCAACCAATCTACTGAGATCTCAGCACTTTCAATCAGCTAATCAGCTGTGTGCAGCTTTGGAAATACATGGAAATAAACACTTTGAAGTTGGTTGAATTTAATTCTAAGTGGGCATGCACAGGCTTATACTTTTAAGGTCCCTTCTTAGCTTCTTATGATTCTTTATTTGCTCAAAACAGAAGAATATGTGTGCATAGGATTTTTAATTCAGAGTCAGCTCACAGAAGATAGTAGTTGTGATCCAGTTAAGTTAGGTACTGTCAAATTTCTACCTTCTCTCTCTTTTTTCCCCTCTCACAATGCTTTCTCTGGAAACTTATGGAGAAAATATTCCTTGCTTTTTAAATTAAACATATAACATTACACAGTGGATTTTTTAAAACGTTGGTTAAACTGAAAAGTTGGGGAGGGGGAAATAACAATTCCTGATAAAATAAATGGCAAATCCCTTCCATAGTTAAGAAAAGTTTATAAATCCAGCATAACTCAAGAGCGTTTTTACCAGTTTCTAAACTCTGTGATTGCTTTCTTCTGCCTAAAAAATGAAGCTTGGGACGAAGTATTCAGCCCAGAATAGAAGACATAGTTGCACATATCAGTTGAATTTAGTTGATAGTGATTGCCATTTATCTGGATAGTTGAAAATCACAGTTAGTGCATGCAAGAAAATATGGCAGCATGGAATGATTCTGTTTTCCATCATACTCTGTTCAATTCCCCTCTTCATTCATTTTTTCCTTCTTTTCCCTGGACCTTCCTGAACTATTACCTAAGCATCTTGAAGTAGTTGAGCAGGTTCAGTCTTCATTGAATTAGCCTGCCTTTGCTGGTTGCCTTTTATTCGTGAAATTTGCTTTAAGATTTCATTTGCTTTTGTACAAATCTTGGTTTCCCTTGAGGATCCCTATACCTCTCTGGCATATTGATGGAGCTATTTTGGCCATACAATTCAAGGAATTTTCCTCCACATGAGAAGGAATAAGAAAGTGCTTGATGGCCAAGGACGCAGGCTTTGATCCATCTTATGGCAAGCTTTTTTTAAAAAAAACTTGTTCTCTTTTCATTGTGTCTGTTGCTGTGGATCAAAATGTATGATTGACTAGGACATATTTCTCTCCAATGAGCAGAAGATTCCTATGCTTTATTTGTTCACTCCTAATGTCAGAAAATCTTAACTATCTTGAAAATAAAACCAGTGGGGAACAATAATTACAAAGGAAGGGGGTAATAATTAGAAGTAAGCAGACACGGAGTGAACAGATCAAGGCCATAACTCTTTTAAAGTCTTGGTTTTAAATGTTAGGGTCTCATTCTTTTGAAGTACCCTGCCCCAAGTAATTCAGGCCAATTAAGGGTAGTGCCTCTACTTGTGATTTAAGCTCAGTAGTCTTTAACATTGAGGCTTAGTTGGTAGATTATATAGACTGTGAATTATTTCAGATCTTGGGGTTTTGGCATTTCTAGAATGGTAAGTGTTGGAAAATCTGATTCAAGACAGTCGAAACCTCCTGTGTGAAGGACGGTTTATTTTCATCATCATCACCCCCACATGGGCCCAAAAAATGATTAACCAGGAGGACATGTTCACTGTGCCATAGACAAAAGGCAAAGGCAGCCATTTTTAGAAGTTCCTGGAAAATTCGTAAATGGAAATAATGATCCTGCATATAGATCTGAGATAACCTCCAACCGAAAACTCTCTGTACTGCTTTTATGGACAGACTGGTTTTTTTTTTGAGAAAGTTTTTATTTTATAATCAAACAAACATACAATTCATAGTCAATCATACAATGTATCATTTAAGTACATTTTTTCTTCCTTCTTCTTGTTCTAACAATATTTGTCATATCTTAATTTTATCATCTCCTTTATTGTGACATTCCCCCCCTTTTCTTTACTTTACTATTAATACATTTATCTGTACTTCAATTTTATCCCCCCCCCTCCATCTTTTGTGCCATAGACAAAAGGCAAAGGTAGCCATTTTTAGAAGTTCCTGGAAAATTCATAAATGGAAATAATGATCCTACATATAGATCTGAGATAACCTCCAACCGAAAACTCTCTGTACTGCTTTTATGGACAGACTATTGACAGGTGAAAAACCAGAACTGGTTTAAATCTGAGGGTTCAGGTTAAGTTTTCTTATTCAAACAAAAATAGTATTCTAGGCAAATCAGAATTCTATGCTAAAATCTCCAGAATTCTTTAGTATCTCAGATTTTAAATGCCCAGATGAAAGATTCACAATTCAAAGGGAGGGAGGGGCAGGCACTCAAGATTACTTATTTCCCCCCCCCTCTTGAGTAAAAAGGTCAATAATTTGTCCAGACAGCCAGAAAAACATCCTTATTTTTCCTCAATAGGCCCTGCACGTCCTTGTAGCATCTACAGGTAGTTTTTGCTTAACATCCATTCATTCAACGATCAGTTACGATGGTGCTGAACAAAGGGACTGATTGGTCCTTGAAGTTCCAGCTGTTGTAGTGTCTCTACAGTCATGTGAATAAAACTTGGGCCCAGTCACATTTGTGCCTGCCTTTTGGTTGCCCTCCTAGCAGTGGTGGGTTGCTCCCAGTTTGGTCTGGTTCTTGCGAACCAGTAATAAAAGCGGCGGGAGGATGGACGATGGGCAGGAGGATGGACTATCTACACATGCACAGAAGCGCACGCGCGCTCCTGTTGCAAACCGATAGTAAAGGTAAGTAGAACCCACCCCTGCCTCCTAGCCATGGCTATCAGCTGCCCCACTGCATGGCCATGCTCACTACCATGACATCTGCCAAACCATGTACTGTTACTGAGCCAGACGGGCCCTTCGTTGACACTTCCATCTTTTGTGTTGGTGCAACCAGGGCCTATCTTCATAGGTCAGCCTTCTTTCACGGACGAATGCGCTGAATGTTGTCTGAACTAAAAGCCCTGCCTGATTCATAAATGGAGATCCTGGCCAGCACACGCAACAAGTCCCAGATATACTGGTTCAAATGAAAGTGGTGCAAAAGAAAGCTCTGGCAGATACATAGTGGCACATGGTGTGCTGGGCATGGTGGCAGTAGACAGGGCTGGGAGGGGGAAACAGCTGGCAGCAACAGGTAGGCATGCAGCTAAAAGCATAGAGATGGGTGAGGGACTCCAAAAGGAGGCAGTTGCTTACCTTAAAGAGGCTCAGGGCTGAAAGGGACCAAGATGGGAATGGCTTGGATTGGGATTGATAATCACCTATTGACCAATGGGATTCAGTTAACAGCAGCAGTGGGAAGCGCTGGGATTGCTATGGTATCACTATTTATTTTATTTATTATTTATTTATTAGTCATATTTCTTTGCCGCCCACTCTCCGAGGACTCTGGGCGGCTTACACCAAAGACAGTATACTAAATAGCATATTGCCCCCAACAATCCGGGTCCTCATTTTACCCACCTCAGAAGGATGGAAGGCTGAGTCAATCTTGAGCCGGTGAAATTTGATCCGCTGATCTGCTGAACTAGCAGTCAGCTGAAGTAGCTGCAGTACTGCACTCTTAACCACTGCGCCACCTCAGCTCATAAGCAATTCAGTCACATGAAGTTGTCCTATATGACTCCATTGCTTAGCAACAGAAATCCCACTCCCAATTACTGTTGTTAGGGTTGAAGACTACAGGTAGTCCTCGACTTACAACAGTCCATTTAGTGACTGTTCAAAGTTATAACGGCTCTGAAAAAAAAAAACAACTTGTGACCATTTTTCACACTTAGGACCGTTGCAGCATTCCTGTGATCACGTGATCAAAATTTGGATGCTTGGCAACTGACTCGTATTTACAACGGTTGCAGTGTCCCGGAGTCGTGTGATCCCATTTTGTGACCTTTTGACAAGCAAAGGCAATGGGGAAGCCAGATGTTACTAACTTAATGACTGCAATGATTCACTTAACAAATGGGGCAAGAAAGGTTGTAAAATGGGGCAAAACTCACTCAATGTCTCACTTCGCTACATAAATTTTGGGCTCAATTCTGGTCGTATGTCGAGGATTACTGTATTGCTCCAGCTGTTGACATAATTTTACAATAAGCCTATCAGGTTTCCAAGTAACATACCCATAGCAAACAAAATTCTGAGGCAGGCAATTTCCTCAAAGAATAGGTTTATTGAATATGTCATATTGGCACAGGCTAGTGAAAACCGACTCTGATTCTTCCTACGGTTTTCACCTAAATAAAAGTAAAAGTTTGTCACTTTCTCAAAGCAATCAATCACATGGTCCAATCAGGATACTGTCCAGTTGCTAGGTGACTCCAGTCCCCTCCTTCTGAGCACCTGCAGGAATGTCCTTGGTTCCCAAGAGAAAATATATTGTTTTGACTACAACACCCCAACTATCTCCATTCCCCCCCCCTTCCTATCCCTCTCCTTCAGTGTGTCAGCCCTGAAGTCTCAAAATGGCCTCAGTCAGGCCAGCTTCAAGGTCAACAAAGCCTTGATAGTGAATGGTGTCCATTTACCGCAGTTTGGGTAGCAGGCTTTCTCTAATGAAAATGGCCTGTTTGTTTAGAATGTGGTCAGTATAATGAGAAGAATGAATGGTTAAAAGCATCATTCTATCTTATCAGTATCGTCCCTCCGCAGCTGAAAACTGCAGAACAGCCTGGATCTTATATCCACGTAGCATGTTTAAAGTTCAGATCCCTTTTGAGGCCAACGACAGCTTTTCAGTTGATTTCTGTAAAGTCGGGCTGCAGTTAGTGTACTGTAAAAGGCAAGGCATGGTCTCTATAGTATTGCAAGCTATGAACTTCAGTCCAGATATCCTTATCTTTGGTGCCCTGGTGTTTATTCTGTATGGAATATAACTGCCTCCTTTTGTGCGAAAGCTTCGAAGCAGTGAAGTAATTGCATTTGTTTTTAACGCCCAAAACTTAATTGCTTTTAGAAGAACAGGGAGTTGATTTTAAAAAGGTAATTATTCTACCATTTGTTTTTAAAAGCAATCCTTTATAAATTAGTTTTCAATTCTGTTATCTTATAAATGGCTGTTGTTTTTTTGAGCTGGATAAAAAGTATATCTTGTTTTTACCTTTGGTTTCTCATTTACAAATGATATTCAGCAAACAGTGATCTTCTTCTGAATACCGATTGTCCTCCCTTTCCTGTGATGGTTTAAATACTGATATATATATATGTTGACATATCTGTCACATTTAAAGTTTATAGAATTAAAGAGTACTTTTATAACTAATGCAGCATAAAATGTGCAGTCAAATCTGGTGATGATTATTGTCTTTTCAAATCATTTCAACCAACTCCGCAATAATGATTTTTACAAAATAACAATAATTTATTACAAGAAATGAAGCACGTGTGCTTCGTTTTACTGTCTGTATAAATGGAAGAACTGGTGTAAGGCTGAGAGTCTAATTTATGGATTGTAAAATGCCTGGCTTAAATCTCTCATCTATGTCAAAATTGCAGTGAGCTGTGTTAGTTAATAATGGGGATCTATAACTGATTTATCCTACAAAAACTCTAGGTAACTAAAGTATAGGAAATGCTTTAGATATTTGAATATGTTGTAGAAAAATATAGTAGTAATAGCTACTTTAGTAGGACCTATGATACAAATTAGTATCATATAATTACGATATATGATATGTAATTTTTTCTTATTGTTAAAGAAAATAAACAAACACATACCCTGAAAAATATGGAACTTTAAATAATGCTAAATGCTAATACAATAACAAATAATTTATATGACACCACGTTAATTTCAGTTTTTCCATGGAAATAAAGTGCAGATCTTAATTTCAAAATTATTAACAGTGTAATGAGCATATCTGCTCAGAAATTAGCTTTATTTTTTTTCCTGTGGGATTGCAGCTTAATTATTCTATTTACTTTAAATGTAACAGGGAAACTTGCAATGTATTTTGACTTTATTGTAGCAATAATACCCCCAAGTGATACTTTCTTAAAACTCTAAACATTGCATTGGTTCCCAAAGTATGAATTGCTTAGGCAGATGTGTTTGTACAGGTAGTCCTCGATTTACGACTACAGTTGAGCCCAACGTTTACATCGCTAAGTGAAACATTTGCTAAGTGAGTTTTGCCCCATTTTGCAACCTTTCTTGCCACAGTGGTTAAGTGAATCATTGCAATTGTTAAGTTAGCAACATGGTTGTTAAGTGAATCTGACTTCCCCATTGACTTTGCTTGTCGGAAGGTCCCAAAAGCTGATCACATGTCCCCAAGGCATTGCAACCGTCATAAATATGAATCACTTGCCAAGCAGTTGAATTTTGATCATGTGATCATGGGGATGCTGCAATGGTCGTAAGTGTGAAAGATGGTCATAAGTCACTATTTTCAGTGCCATTGTAACTTTGAATGGTCATTAAATAAACTGCGGTAATCCAAGGACTACCTATATTTGATCACTTACAGCAGGGATTTCCAAACTTGGCAATTTTAAGACTTGTGTGTTTTCAACTCCCAGAATTCCTCAGTCAGATGACTAGAGAAATCTGGGAGTTGAAGTCCACAAGTCTTAAAGTTATTAAAAATTTGGAGACCCCTGATGTACAGCATGGATTGGGAACCTATTGGTTGAAGGTAGCTTTCTTTCTTTTTTTTTTCTAAATCCCCAAAACCTCCTCTTAATGTGCAATTAACAATTTTGTGGGTTTTAGGATTAATTTAACGTGATTTGTCTTAGACTTTTAAAAATAGGTTTCTTTTTAAAAAAAAAACCTCATGAGAAAAAAAGTAGGAAATCTTTTTCCTCAATACTGAGATCTTCAGTTGTAAAGAAAAGAAAAAAAGAATAATACGGATCTCTAACCAGGGAAATAATACTTGCCCCAAGCATATCCTAGACATATTTAAATTGATTGTTTTAAGAACCAGTTTGGTCTACTAGTGGTAGACACCAGGCTAGAAAACCAGAGATCATGAATCCAAATCTTGACTCAGCAATGACAGCTATTGTGCCAGTCACTCTCTCTCTCAGGTCAACCAAACTCACAGAACTGTTGCTGTGGGAAAAATAGGAGGAGGAAGATACGCTGGGTATGTTCACCACATGGGGTTCTTTGTAAAAATAATAAAGGCGGGATGCAAATAAATAAAAACTCTTAAAATAAAATCCGGTGATATAAATCTGTTTTATATTTCTCAGTAGTAACAAGACTTTACAACAATGAGCAATCCCTTTGCACATCTCACGGAGCCTCTGGACTTGGGCCAGTCAGCAAAGAAGTTCTTCAATCTGAATCATTTGAAAGACGCCAGATATGGTATGTCGGCTATGATCAAGCAGGCTTGTCCCATGCCTGAATTCACCTCTGCTTTCACAGTAATTTCATCTGTTGATGGTTCTTGGTGGTTGCTGAATAGCAGCTCAGACATGGATGAGGCGGGGTGTAACTCAAACCTCCTTTATTAACAAACAATAGTAGTTAACGAACCTTCACAACACGATGTGACAGCTCTTTTATACCTCGAGCGGAAAACACGTTAACCAATAGAAACCTGTAAAAACTCCTGCGCATGTTAACGCCGCCCTCCTGGCCAATCCGCCGGCGGCGTCCCTGTTGCCAGGCACCGTGATCATGACGTAACAGTGGTCACTTCGGCTTTGTCCTTTAGAGACCCATAGCTCATTGAAAAACAGAAGCAAACAACAGTGTCAGATTTTAGGACTTCATCTCTAGCCAGAAAGTTGAAGTAAGGAAGGCCTGGTTTTTAAGCATTATTGCCAGGGGTGTACTTCAAAAATTTTAGCAAGGGGTTCTCTGCCTGGTTGCTGGGGAGACATGGCCGTGGTGGGTGTCGTCAGCCTTCTGCACCATGGTGGAGGGGGCATTTTTGCTCTCCCCAGGCTCATTTTTGCTCTCCCCAGGCTCCGGAGCCCAAACTTTCGATAGGCCTGTTTTTCGCCTTTTCCGAACCTCCGTGCGTGCAACCTCCTGCATCCAAAACGGGCTGCGTGGGGACTCCTGGGAGGGGAGGGGTGGGCGGGGTGGGCAGGGCAGGGCCAGCCAGAAGTGAGATTTGGGGGTTCTCCAAACTGCACAGAATCTTAGCTAAAGGTTCTCCCGAACCCCTGCAAACCCCCAGCAGCCCACCCCTGATTATTGCCCTTCAGAAGAAAACATATTGGATCAGAAGTATGAAGAAATATTTCTTCTAACCATCCAAGTGGCTTTCATCAGGCAACCCAGCCCCTTGGGGCTTCACAGATATATTTGGTACCAAACTCCATATGTATAGATGACACTTTCTCCCTGTTCATTACAGAAAGTCATAGCTTTTTCTTTATATTGCAGCTTCCCTACCTGATAGACCCATGATGGCGAACCTATGGCACGCGTGCCACAGGTGGCACGCGGAGCCATATTGGTGGGCACGCGAGTGTTGCCCTAGCTCAGCTCCAGCGTGCATGCGCGCACCAGCCAACTGATTTTCAGGCCTTCTGGTCCCACTGGAAGTCAGGAAACTGGCTATTTCTGGCCTCTGGAGGGCCTCCGGGAGGATGGGGAAGGCTGTTTTTGCTCTCCCCAGACTCCTAGAAAGCCTCTGGAGCCTGGGGAGGGCGAAAAATGGGCCTACAGGGCCCACCATGCCATCGTGTGCCAAAAGCAGGGGGGAGCATGGGGGAGTCACATGCGCATGCCCAGGAGGGTGGGACACATTGAATTATGGATGTGGGTACACATACCTGTGACACCCCCCCCTCCCGCCGCTTTTGGCACGCGACAGCAAAAGGTTAGCCATCACTGTGATAGACTCTCAGTGGGGTGGGTCTCCAGGTTCCAGAATTATTAGTTGTTGGTCAAAAACAGGGGTTTCAAACTCAAGGCCCGTGATCTGGATCTGGCCCGCGGGGCTGCCCTGGAAACAGCAGAGGACTGGCCCGCGGTGCCTCTGCCAGCCAAAATGGGCTCCCGGGTTCCGTTTTTGGCTGCGACAGCCTCTTTCAACCCTCTGCCAGCGAAAACGGAGCTCAGAATTTTTAGCAATGTGTGGCTGGATGGCAATTGTGGGACTTAACATCTGGAGTGTGCCCAAATGAGAAGACTGTTCTGTATTGTATCTTTGCTCCCTCTTTGATGTGAGACAAATGTTTGAAAATCTCAGCTTCTTTTTCTGAGTCTTCTTCTCATTTCATTCTTTCCTCCCCTCCCTTTTCCTTTCTTTCCCAGCACATTTACCATTTTCTATCAGAATCTTGCTCGAGGCTGCAATTCGCAACTGTGACGAGTTTCTTGTGAAGAAAAACGATGTTGAAAATATCCTCAACTGGAAAGTGATGCAGCACAAAAATATCGAAGTGCCATTTAAGCCTGCTCGGGTTATTCTGCAAGACTTTACGTGAGTTGTATATGTATATATATATATCTCATTTTTAGTTGCTCCAAGTTTTTTACAGTTAGCTTAACTTTGGTGGAGAATATCTGGCAAAAATTTGAGCTTTGTAATATTTTGGGTCAGAGGTGAAATGTAAAATGTGTTACTACCAGTTCTGTGGGCGTGGCTTGGGGGGATAATGTGACTGGGTGGGCATGGCCAACTTTTTTTTTTTAACTTTTCAAAGCATTTTTTCTAATGCTTTGAAAAGCCTCTGCCGATCAGGCAACTCAGCTGGGATCGTCAGAGACTTTTCAAAGCATTTTTTTTACTATCTCTTCAGCTAAGAGGTTGCAGGAAAAAGATGCTTTGAAAAGCCTCTGAGGATCCCAGAGGAGCCACGTGATCGTCAGAGGCTTTTTTTTAACTTTTAAAAGCATTTTTTTGTCAGAAGAGGTTGTAGAAAAAATGCTTTTAAAAGTAAAAAAAAAAGCCTCTGATGATCATGCAACTCAGCTGAGCATGGTGGGGGGGGCACAGGGATTTTTGCTACCGGTTCTCCGAACCACCCACCGCCATTGCTACTGGATCGGACGATCCGGTCCGAACCGGGAGCATTTCACCCCTGTTTTGGGTTAAATATAGGTAGTCCTCGGCTTATGACCACAATTGAGCCCAACATTTCTGTTGCTAAGCAAGACAGTTGTTAAGTGCATCACTGCAGTTGTTAAGTTAGTAACACGGTTGTTAAGTGAATCTGACTTCCCCATTAAGTTTGTTTGTCAGAAGATCACAAAAGGTAATCAAATGACCCCGAGGCACAGCAACAGTCATAAATACATGTCTGTTGCCAAATATCCAGATTTTGATCACGTGATCATGGGAAACATGATCATAGGTTACTTTTTTCAGTGGCATTGTAACTTTGAACAGTCACTAAGTGAATGGTTTTAAATTGAGGACTGCTTGTACTAGAAATTGCACTGGGTTGAAAACTTATAAACAAACGGAATTAGTCTGTTTCTAGGAAAACCTTCTGTTCATACTCATGAATATCTCAAGCAAAATTCACCAAAAAACACTGCCTTTTGACATTTTAGCAGACTATGAAACCAGATGTTGGGTTGTAGTTCTCTACTAAGAATCCGCATGCAACTAATTTATTTCCAGTTTGAGAACCCTCTAAAATATATAAAATTCAACAGTTTTCAGAATGATTATGTTAGTTAGGAATTACAAGATATATTGAACCATAGTGGCGCAGTGGTTAGAATGCAGTACTGCAGGCTACTTCTGCTGACTGCTGGCTGCCTGCAGTTTGGCAGTTCAGTCCTGACCAGTTCAAGGTTGACTCAGCCTTCCATCCTTCCGAGGTCGGTAAAATAAGGACCCAGATTGTTGGGGGCAATATATCCTGACACTGTAAACTACTTAGAGAGGGCTATAAAGCACTGTGGAGCGATATATAAGTCTAAGTGCCATTGCTATTTGTATCATGTTTGCAAATCGATACAATTCAATACAAATTGACTAAGTTTTTTTCCTTAATAGTGGCTATCCACTGCTAACATTGTGTCTCCTGATTTTAAGGAGTGCTGTTCCAAAAAAAGCAGTTACAGAAAATAACTTTCTTCCCCTTGAACCAATGGTCTTCAATACGTGGGATATAATTTTAAAATGAGCCTACCTTGTATCATGGTGATATGACTTACTCCCATTAGTACCACCTTAAACCTGAAAAGCAAACTTGAGACTCCTCTGGTCATGTTTCTTCCTAGAAGGGGAGAAACAATCTGTGACCTCATGTAGAGTCACAGCCTGGAGATCAGTGACAAGCAGAGGACAGAGTTCTGATGACTTTAGTCTTTGGCTTGGTGACCAAGGTTGAATTAGAGCAAACTTTACAAAAGCATCTTTACATTCAAGGCAATGTCAGTGATTGCATAACTCTGCCAATTATTAACGTCCGCTGTATTTTTTAACATCTCGATATTTATCTCTCTCTCTTTTTGAATATTTTTGCAAGATAAACTTGAATTCATTATTTGTAGTTAAAAAGACCTATCAAATATCCTATATATCAGGGGTCACCAACTTTTCGGACCTCAGGGACCTCTAAATTCATAATTTTAAATCCTGTGGATCACTAATATGTTCTGCTTAATGACTGGCTGGGTGGGCGTGGCTAGGTGGTCATGTGACTGGGTGGGCATGGCCAACTTGATGTCACTCATGTTGAGGGGTGCCTCGCCGGCCTCTACTCACCCTGCCCCCTGAGCCACTCCTCACCTGCCTGCCCGGACTCCTCAGAGCCCCAACAGGAAACAGTTGCTGGAGCTAAGCAGCCACCATGAGAAAGAGTTGGCAAAACAGCTGGCTCAGTTCAAATTGGATCTGACCGAGAAGGAGGCTCAGCAGAAGCACTTCGCTGAGGACTACAAGCATAGGTGCCTGCAGGCTCAGCGGGCTGAGATGGTCAGCCAGTTCTAGGCCATGATGCAGTCCCACTGGAACAAGGCCCTCCAGCTCCCTGCCACCATCGGCACTTCCCTCCAGCCTTCGTCCAAAGCCCCGCACCAGGAGGCTGAAGCAGACCCCAAGTCGGAATTTCTGCCTCCCTCCGACCCCCACAAAAAGACCCTGAAGGGGGAGACTTTCTGTAGCAAAACAAATGTTCATTGCACGTATCCAGCTCAGGGACCGTAGTTTGAGGACCCCTGATTTAGTGTAATATATAAAAAATGCAAATAATTTTTCTGTGGACCACCAAAAATTTTCTCACGGGCCACCAGTGGTCCATGAACCACCAGTTGGTGACTGCTGTTATAGATCATACAGTCATTAAAAACTGATAGTACTACAAAACGTAATAATTGCTAGTCAGCTTATCTGTAAACATACAGAAAAGCAATGCAGACCCAGTACCAAAATAAATTTTAAAGTATTAAACTGTTTGATAAATAAAAGAACTGAAAATATCTGAAATGTCTTAAGTATGGTAAAAAAAAACAAAACCCCAGAAGATTTAAAAAAGGGAGGGGAAGTAATGTATACAAAGGAATACAGTATTAATGCCATGCCAAGTAAAGATATAAACATTCTACCTGGTATTTTCCATTTTTCTTACAATCAGTCAGGATCATTTTATATTTTCAGATCATGTTATGGAATTTTAAAAAGAAGATTGCATTTATTTCTATGTGGAAAAAATAAGTGTATCTTGTAAGGTAGTTGATGAGCTAAGAGCTAAGAAGCATTTAAAAATGTCTGTTCTGTGCTAGGAAAAAGATGACTATTCTGGGGGCATGGAAAAAAATATATTGATAGAGTATGTTTGTGTCATGTTTGGGTGCAAGTAGGGAAAGTTTTTCTTTCTTTTATCTTCATAAGAATTGAATTGGGTGCTATCTGAGTCATTTTTTTGCAAATTATTTCCTTGTCTTGACTCAAGTTTAGTTTTTCTGATCATTGTTTTGGTCTTCTTTCAGTCCTTTAAGCCCATCTTCTTTAGTCCTGAATGAGAAAATTGTATGTGAAGCTTGAGCGTATTAAATAGTTTGATAAGGCCCAGGAATCTTCTATTTTGACATTGGTGCTACCTGCCTAACTTGGTACCTCTGTTCACATGTGTGAGGAATTGTGTCAGCCATTGTGTCAGGAAGAAAGATTTGAACTAGTATTTTTTTCTTGACAAGCTACATGCTGTTTTTCTAAATGCAGAATATGTATTTGGAACAGGATAACACAGCAGTCCTTTCTAACATTGTGGTGACTCAGTACCTGCCTTGAGACTTATACGGCAGTCTGTGAAATGCCATCTTATACAATGTACACAATGGCCATTTTTCTCAAAGCAATAACTGTAGCCATTGTTGTGAATCAAAATCCTTGCATACGAAGTCTGCGCTTTGTGTAAATGTGAATGAATGATATAAGACTTCGATAGAAGCATCACTGCAAGAGAGTAGAATATCTCCATTTTCTTAAACTACAGTTAATGTATGCTTTTTCATTACAAGCTAAGTATTACAACTACATGAAGAGTTTGGAGTCTAGATTCTGGCTGTGTGTTGTATACATTTTAATTCTTACGTATTCAAAGTCCGTAGGTTGCCACATATTCATGAGCATTCATTCCATAGTAGGCTTATTCTTTTCCAAAATAACTTTCATTTTTTCCCCAGTTATCTATGAGAAACTGTTCTAGCTAAAAATACTGAGTTTCTAAAACAAATATAAGATAGTGGGAATTGAATCATTAAATTCTGTTCCAACCTTTGCTAAACCTATTGTGTGGTCTTAAGGAAACAACTAATACCGGTTTTTTGAAAAAAATCCAGATAAATTTGGGTTGCTGATGCTGGAGAAATGTACTTGCAAAGGATTTGTTCAGACATTGCTGTGTTATTACCCTAAGTAATAGCAGTGTTTAAACAAATTCTTTGCAAGTACATTTTTGGATAATCCACAGCATTATTACTTGTAGATTTAATTATAGTTTTGAATAATTTTCTTATTTTCCATTGGAGGAATTGATAATTGTGCAAATGCTTTGGGGGCGTAGAATTAGAATAATCTCTCCTAATTCTTCTTCAATGTATTATAAGTTATATAAAATATAAATTTAGTGCCAGGCTCATTTATTCATTTATTGGATTTGAGCTGCGATGAGATACAAAGGATTCTGGTATAATACTATAAGAGTTCTATCTTGTTTACTGTCTGTGACAAATTGCATTAAAACTAGAAGTTTTTTTCACATTAATCTTTTCCTCTTCTTCTTCTCCCATTCCCTGGATCTATTTGTGATTTGAGTCTCAAACATTTGATTGCACGAAGTCTGCTTAATATTCAACGTCCAAAATAGTTATAGGTAGTCAACTTACAACCGTTCATTTACTTACTGTTCCAAGTTACAACAGTACTGGAAAAAATTGTTTCGCATATTTACGACTGTCACAGCATCCCCAAGGTCACATGATCAAAATTTGGATGCTTGGCAACTGGCATATATTTAGGACAGCTGCAGTGTCCCAGGGTCACGTGATCATCTTTTGTGACCTTCTGACAAGCAAAGTCAATGGAGAAGCCAGATTCACTTAACAACCGTACTACTAACTTAACAACTGCAGTGATTCACTTAACAACTGTGGCAAGAAAGATCGTAAAATGGGATAATAGTCACTTAATAACTGTCTTGCTCAGCAACAGAAATTTTGGGCTCATTTGTGGTTGTAAGTCAAGGACTGCCTGCATATAATAATTCTAAATGTGGGATTGCATGGATTTAGACTAAAAAACTATTGATTATAGTCTTCTGAAAGTTGTACCAGGGGTGAAATCCAGCAGGTTCTGACAGGTTCTGGAGAACCGGTAGCGGAAATTTTGAGCAGTTCGGAGAACCAGCAAATACCACCTCTGGCTGGCTCCAGAGTAGGGTGGGAATGGAGATTTTGCAGTATCCTTCCCCTGCCATGCCCACCAGGCCACACCACACCCACCAAGCCACGCCCACAGAACTGGTAGTAAAAAAATTTGGATTTCACCACTGAGTTGTACCATAATATCAATATATCTGAAAGGAAGAACAGTTTCATGGGCGATTCATGTACCTGATTGCAGTTTGGAGAATTAGAAATATTCTTTTTCTCCTTTTTTGCTGTTTGATTTGCAGTCAGCACTACCATAGTATCTACGGACCATACTCTCCACAACTAAATGAATCAGCAATCTCTGGCATTTCCCTATTAGCAGGACTTAGAGCTTGCCAGTTCAGATAACCACAGATAATTATAGTTAATGCGACAACACAAGTTGTAAAAGGACAAGAGAAGGAACAAGGAAAGAAAAATGTGAATCTGGAGCTTGTTTCTTTGGAAAATTCTTTCTATTGAACCAGGGCAATAGTGGGATTCAAATCTCATTACTAAGAGTTTGCGTGTGGGCTCTTGCACACACGTGCGTCACTTCTGCACATGCGCAGAGACATCCAGGTGAGTGGGCGGAGCCTCCCGCTGCCACCGCTACCAATTCACCCGATCCGGGGTGAACCAGTAGCAACTCACCACTGAACCAGGGTGTTTGCTTTTATAGCCCACTCAGGAGTGTTGAATCTTTAACTTCTACCATTCTCCACGTAGCAGCTGCAACTTTGAACCTTACGAAAGTGATGCGTGTGTGTGTTTTGATTTCAGAATCTTACTTGCACGTTTTCGCAGCCCTGGGCTATCAGTTTTGATAAAATTTGCCTTGTGTTTTTTTTTTTTAACTTTCCTGTTGCAGGGGTGTCCCCGCAGTGGTTGATTTTGCTGCTATGCGTGATGCTGTGAAGGCCCTGGAAGGTAACCCTGAGAAAATCAACCCCGTGTGTCCTGCTGATTTAGTCATTGATCATTCCATCCAGGTTGACTTTAATAAAAGGTAAGAAATTTACCTTAGGCAACATACCAAAAAAAAAAAAAAAAGACCCAAACTCTTTCAGTGAAGAGCTAGGATTCATTACTTTCAAAGACTGGGAACCCTTAGGAAGGTAGCCATGTTAATCCTAAAGGTACAGGCACAGGACACAGATACATACTGTATTTTTCAGACTATACACTGGTGTATAAGACACACCAAGATTTCGAAAAGATAAGTAAGAAAAAAAAATATTTTTGCCCTCTCCGGCCCCCAGGAGCACTTTGCAGGCCTCCCAAACCCTCTGTGCGCCCTGTTTTTCGCAAAAATGGGCCCGTTTTTCACAAAAATGGGGGCGTTTTTGCCCTCCTCAGCCCCCAGGATCACTCTGCAGACCTCCCAAACCCTCTGCGCACCCTGTTTTTGTGGAAAACGGGCCCATTTTTCTCAAAAATGGGACAAGTGGGGCGGGGCTTCGGGAGGCCAAAAATGGTTGTATTCGGTGTATAAGACGCACCAACATTTCCATCCTCTTTTAGGAGGAGAAAAAGTTTGTCTTATATTCCGGTATGTTAAGATAGAGATGTAAACAATATGATAATTGTTAGTATTATGATTATTAAGATTATTATGCTTAATATTATTATATTCTTATTAGAAGATACGTTAAGAGGGAAAAATGAATATGTTTACTATGCTCAATTGTTTAATGTATTATATAATTGTTAAGATTAGAGAATTAATATCAATGTAGTGAATTATGTTGTAAATTCTGATGGTTATTGCACAGAGTTATTGGTTTGTACCCAGACAACACGCTGTTTAAGAGAAGAAGGAATTTTTATATTTTTTTTAAAAAAAACTTATAACAAGATACAGATAGTCCTCAACTTATGACCGTAATCGACCCCAAAATTTCCATTGCTAAACCAGACAATTACTAAGTGAATTTTTGCCCCATTTTGTGACCTTTCTTGCCACAATTGTTAAGTGAATCACTGCAGTTATTAAATTAATAATGTGATCGTTCAGTAAATCTGGCTTCCCTAATGGCTTTGCCTGTCAGAAAGTCACAAAAGGTGAACACATAACTCCGGGACATTGCAATCATCCTAAATACATGCCAGTTGCCAAGCGTTTAGTCACCTGACTACAGGGATACTGCAGTGGTCATAAAAGTGTGAAAAACGCTCATAAGTCGCTTTTTTCAATGCCATTAAAATTTCAAACAATCACTAAACAAATGGTCATAAGTCGAGAGCTACCAGTAATGTATAATGAAAATCCAGTGCAATGAGCTTCTTCCCCTGGTCAATTGCATTGCTATTTCCAACTAAAACCATTATTAACCCTAATTCTTCCCCAAAATGTTTCCATGTGTCACCTTTGCATGTGTTCATGCATGCATATATGTAGAAGATCCACAGTTTAAACAGGAGAGAGGGGACACTGGACCTGAATGAACTATGATTGATAATTAAAAGTAATTGCTTGAAAAACAAAATGTCCTATCAATATATTTACAAAAATTAATCAATCCTGGGCTAATCCTCTTTCTTTGTGTATCTTATACACAAGCCATTTTCAGTCATGGAAACATACCAGACTGGTAATTTTTGTAGCTTTTTTACATGTCCACCGAGCGTAATAAAATGCTTCCTCATGTTACTCACATTGACAACATACAGTGCATTTGAATTGCCTTTATCAATGATGGCTAACCTTTTTGCCATTGCGTGCCAGGAGTGGAGGGTGGGTGGGTGGGTCACGCACGCATGTGCCCAAACCGATAATTCTATGTACCCTGCCCCTGTGCATGTGCCCCCCCCCCGCTCCCCCCCGCGATGGCATGTTTAACAGGCCATTTCTGGCCTTTGGAGGGCCTCCGGGGGGCGAGGCCGTTTTCGCCCTCCCCAGACTCCTAGAAAAGCTCTGGAGGCTGGGGAGAGAGGAAAACGGGCCTTCCCCACCACCCCAAGGTCCTCTGGAGGCAGGAAACAGCCTGTTTCCCTACTTCCGGTGGACCCAGAAGGCCTGAAACATGCTGGAGCTGAGCTCGCATGCCCACGGATATGGCTACACATGCCACCTGTGGCACGCGTGCCATAAGTTCGCCATCACGGTTCTAGATTATTTCTCCTGTGTCATGCACCAACAATGCATCATATGTTGTTTGGCTTCCAGGTGAGGTTAAACATCATTGTGAACGGCACCACATGCTGAAACAGCACAACAGTGAAATTGCCACTCAGGAGAGAGTTTTAGTGGGCAGCAATTTCTCCTGAGTCCCCACATCTTAATGTAACCAAGTTTGAAAGCTCTGAGTTAGATGATCCCTTCCTCAGATTAACAGGGAACGATGTTCACATGTGAAAGTTGGGAATGATTAGCTCAAAAGTTTCCATTCTTTGAAATGTAATCTTTAGCATAAGGGCATTCCAGGAAACTTGCTAGATGAGACCAAAGTCCAGTCTTTCTCCAACAATAGTGTGGCTACTGAAACCTTCCCTTCTTCTCTTATTTATATATGAAGCCTGGCGTTCCAGGTCTTGTCTCTGGACACTGTTTCCATTTATTTGAAGCTGGAAAATACCGTAGTACAAGAAGAAAAATGGAAATGATTAGGAAACTGAAACAACTCGGGAAGCCTGATTAAAGAAACCTTTCAGACTATTTTGCTTAAAAATAAAAATCAAATAAGAGAAGATGTGATAGAGGCATATACAATTACAGAGCCTGTACTACAGTGGTTTAAAGCACCCTGTTATTAACATCTATTAACATCTGCTGCTTGCAATTACTGCAAGTTCGAATCCCACCAAGCTCAAGGTTGACTCAGCCTTCCATCCTTTCTAAGGTGGGTAAAATGAGGACCCAGATTGTGGGGGCAATAAGCTGACTTTGTATAAATATACAAAAAGATGAAGGCTATTGCTTAACGCACTGTAAGCCGCCCTGAGTCTCCGGAGAAGGGCGGCATATAAATCAAATAAAAATAAAATAAATAAAATAAAATAAATAAATTATTCCTTTTATGGAGTAAGCATAGATAGAGATTTCTGTCTTGATTAAAATCTGAGGCCCCGTAAATCAAATTTCAAAGGTTCAGAGTAGACGAAAATCAGTCACTCACACGCAGGTAATCCTCAACATATGACCAGAACTGAGCTCAAATTTTCAATTCCTAGGTAAGGCAGTTGTTAAGTGGGTTTTGCCCCAATTTATGACCTTTTTTGCCACAGTTGTTAAGCGAATCATTGCAGTTGTTATGTGAATCATTCAGCCGTTAAGCAAATCTGGTTTCCCCCATTAATTTTGCTTGTCAGAAGGCAGCTGGGAAATTTACAGATGGTGATCACATGACTTCGTCATAAATACATGCCAGAATTCTGACCACATGACCATGGGGAGGCTGCAATGGCCATAAGTGTGAAAAATGACCATAAGTCACTTTTTAAGTGCCGCTGTAAGATCAGTCACTAAACGAATCATTGTAAGTCGAGGACAACCTGTATTCTGTCTTATTCTATAGAACACACTAGATGAGGTTAAAATGAGTTGGCATCAGTAACTCAACCATGAGTTTAGCATATTGTGAAAGGAGGACACACTGGGTACACTGTCCTAAACACAGCCATTGTGTTTCCTTATTCCAGGTTAAGTATTTATTGAGCCCAGATATGTTAAGTAGTAGACTATGCCCTCATGCAATATGGATAAGAGCCATGAACTTAAGTCTTGAATGGGGAATAGATAAATTTATGAGGGAAAAAAGGAATTATCACCTCAGAGATGGGGAACAAACTGAAAATCATATACTGAAAAGAGAGCATTTGCCCTTTAAAAAAAAAAGAGAGATTTATATGCCACCCTTCTCCGGAGACTCAGGGCGGTTTACAATGCGTTAAGCAATAGCCTTCATACTTTTGTATATTTATACAAAGTCAGCTTATTGCCCCCACAATCTGGGTCCTCATTTTACCTACCTTAGAAAGGATGGAAGGCTGAGTCAACCTTGAGCCTGGTGGTTCTCAACTCATATGGCCAGTATTCCAGTACCTCTTTACATGATGCTTTTTCAAAGCTTTCAATGTATTTTTGTCAGCTGTACTTTCTAATCCTTTTCTGCTTACTAGAAAGTTTGTTCTCGTATAATAAATGTTTTAGAATCCTTTTCCTCACTGTTATATTCAGAATACCCTCTGCCAAAGTGTCTACATGGAATTAGACATTCTGTGAGACAGCAGGAATTATGATAAAAGCTTTGCGAGTCCTCTTTTCTCCTAACTCTAGTTTGGTGCATGGCAGTTAAAGAACTCCATGATGCTGAGCTAAATAAATACCAACTCACTTCCCACTTTCTTTTTCAAGGTACAGACACTGCAGCCTGCCTATTGTTCTACTGAAGTTTTAATACTGTGTTAACCCCTTACCTTTCATTGTAGGCCAGACAGTTTACAGAAGAATCAAGATTTGGAATTTGAGAGAAACAAAGAAAGATTTGAGTTCTTGAAGGTAAGATCATACTTCCTCTGTGTGTCTGCAAAGCTAAGCATGGAAGAGCCTAGTAAGGTAGAGGGGAATCTACAGAATCACAGTTCCTAATGTATGACATGGGTCTGTTTTTGTCCTGGAAGTATAGCTAAGAAGACAAGTCGGCAAAGTTTTGTTTTGTTTTTTTCATAAAAGAAGGGAAAGAATTAAACTTAATAAAAGCTCTCCAAAATGTAAACATTTTTAAATTTGAGCTTGGTTATTCATCATCGGTATCACACGTACCAAGCCAGACAGTTAATTTTGTAATTTCTGTCTAGCTCATGCATCTGGTTTAGTAGGTAGCCAATCAGAATGGGACTGTTTGCTTGATTATGGTATCTTAATTTACATTTTGTCAAATTTTAAGATTAAAAAAAAATACAGGGGTCTAGGCTGAAACCCTATATTGGTGAAACCACGAAGTCTGAATAGAACTTCAAAAACTTGGTAGTAGGTCCACATAGGCAGAATATTCTAAAAACCAAATCTTCATATCCCAATATTTATAAATTGATGACTAGGCTAGAAAAATACTCAATTTTGCTACTTCTTAAAACATTTCCTTCTTTTCCATTTGTGTTTTAGTGGGGCTCTCAAGCCTTCCAGAACATGAGAATTATTCCTCCAGGTTCAGGAATTGTCCATCAGGTGAATTTAGAATATCTGGCAAGAGTTGTCTTTGATCAGAATGGATTCTATTATCCAGACAGTGTGGTGGGTACCGATTCACATACCACAATGATTAACGGCTTAGGTGTGCTTGGCTGGGGTAAGTGCTTTTAAAATGGAGCTGTCTATTCATTGGGAATGTAAGTGGTGTTTAGCAAAATTCAAGAATGTGAAGATGTTATTCTGAATTCCTTCTTGCAGTTTTCCCCCGCTCCTAATAAATAATAGACTGGGGTAAAAATTATGATTTTTTTTAAAAAAAATATTGGTTGAGTTTTCAGTTGCTGAATTTATGTTCAAATAACTTTGTATGTTTATTTATTATTTTTATCCCACCTTTTATTATTTTTTATAAATAACTCAAGGGTGGCAAGAGAATACCTAATATTCTTTCCTCCTCCTGTTTTCCCCATAATAACAACCCTGTGAGAGAGACTGGCCTAGAATCACCCAGCTGGTTTTCATGCCTAAGGTGTGACTAGAACTCACCATCACCAGGTTTCTAGCCTGATCCGTAACCATTGCACCAAATCAGTTCTATATCTTCTGAGAAAAAAAAAATTATAGACCATGCAATGGAACTTGGAGTCCTGATCTTGCTGAAGTACAGCTTCCAAAATCTCTAGCAAAAGTCCAAAATGTATGCAAAATAATATATTTCCTATACAGGTAGTCCTCAACTAATGACCACAATTGAGCCCAAAACTTAGGTTGTTAAATGAGACATTTGTTAAGTGAATTTTGCCCCATTTTACAACCTTTCTTGCCACAGTTGTTAAGTAAAGCACAGAAGTTCTTCAGTTAGTAACACAGTTTTTTAAGTGAATCTGGCTTTCCCATTGACTTTGCTTGTCAGAAGGTCGCAAAAGGGGATCACATGACCCCCGGGACATTGCAACCATCATAAATATGAGTCAGTTGACAAGCATCTGAATTTTGATCATGTGACCATGGAGATGCTCCAACGGTTATAAGTGTGAAAAATAGTAGAATAGAATAACAGAGTTGGAAGGCATCTTGGAGGTCTTCTATTCCAACCGCCTGCTTAACCCTACATGAACCCTAGTCATGTTATTTTTTTCCAGTGGCATTGTAACTTTGAACGGTCACTAAACAAACTGTTGTAAGTCAAGGACTACCTATACTTGGTCAGTGATTTCAAAAATACTCTAATTCAGGCCAGGAGCTTCATATCACAGAGCCTGTTCACATACAGTGGCAGAAGATGACCTTATGCTGGGAATTTAAATAGGAGGAGAAGCAAGCAGTTACTAAATCCAGAACAAAAACAGGGAAGGAATCAAATTCATAAGTGGAATCCCTATTTAATCATAATTAGGCATGGCCACTGACTACCAAAATGTTTTTCACACTATTGGTTATGCGTGATTCAAGGAAATGCAGGTCTAAGCATCACCCAGCATTTCAGCATGGAAAGTTTGGGGGGGGGGGGACACCAGTTAGTTATCCTATGACAAATTAACACCATTACTGAAATAGCCCTAGTCTTGAATGGTAGAAGGAAACAAATCAGAGGTTGTCCCAGTGACTGAAGTATGACAAAAGGCTCACAAGATAGAAGCCATGCCTTTAATTTCTCTAATTTCAAAGTGTTCTCCATAAATCACTGAGTCAGATGAAGATTATTTTTACCCCTTCCGTGGGAAGAGTAGAAGTCTACCTTGGATAATATCAGTCATTGTCAGTACCCAGAAGAAATGTTCCCACATGCCAGGAATATTCTTGGGAGAATTCTAAGGTGTATATCAGTGGTGGGTTTCTACTGGTTCGGCCTGGTTCGCACGATCCGGAGCAGCGATGGTGAGGTGAGAGTGTACCAGTTTGCTCCAACCATCAGCTGGGCCTTCCCGCCCACCCCTGCGTTATACCTACCTATATTTGTTTGTTTTTAGCACAACTGAAATGCATTGCACTTGTGCAGAGCGTGCGTGAAGCAAACCAGTTGTTACACCAGTTGAAACCCACCACTGGTGTATATACGTAGCTTGCATTCTTACTCCACTTTATTCTGAGGGCAAAATCTTCCTGATTCTCAACTGAATTAAAGGCAGGATTGCATGTTGAAGGTGATAGAAGTGGAGATTCTTAACAGATGTTGAGAGTGCCTCGGTATACATCTGCATTGTTCTGTGAAGAAAGAAGGAAGGTTGATAAAGAAGAGTAAAGATCAGATCGGCATGGGTTAAAAGAAAGCAAAATCATGCAGTGAGAGCTTAAAATGAAATAATGTTGTTGATTTCTTACCTTTCAGAATGTCTAGCCATTCTGAAAATAGTTTAAAATAGGGGATTCAAAAAATAATAATCACATATATATTAATTAGAGCCCCATTCCTAAATATTAAATCCCTGAAAGACCCCTTTAAATCCCATGAAGAAAACCACCAAATGTAAGCCTAATAATCCCTCTTAAAATAAGCTCAAAGCAGTAATGCACTTAATCTTTCTAGAAAAATGCTTTGACTCAGCACCTATCAGGAAACCACAGGTTATAGTTTGTTTGGTTTTACACATACACATACACACATTTGCTTGATCAGCTAACATAAAAATGCAAACAGGGCAAAGTAAGAAACTTTTAAAGTCTTTTTTCATTATTTAGTTAATACAACTACAGGCTTTTCCTCACAGCTTGGTTGAAGTGTTCTCTACTCATTTTGGAATTGGTTGAAAGGATAATGGCATGAAATTTGCTGCCCCAGTTGCTGAGCCATGTCTCTATTATTCTTTTAAAATCACTACAACTACCTTATATCAATTCAAGATCAAAGGTGACAATCCTAGCAGATTTCACACACTTTCCGACTACCCTTAAATATGGTCATACTAAGGGGGAAAATACTACTTTAATTCCAATTCACCTGAGGATGACTTAAGAATGGGTCCCTTACCATCTCAAAACAATGTGTTGGGACCACAGGGAAAAAAAACATGTAGCCGAGATATTCGCCACGGTTTGATACAAGTGGGAAAATCTGTATGTAGCTGGAAATGTGGTGTGCATCCCTTTAAAAGTGAGAAGAAAATGTGGTAAACATAGTCCTGTTTTCCTTTGAGAATAGCCAAGGTAAACTAGATCCAGAGTTGATATAAATTTGATGAAGAGATGCATGCATGCTGAATAAATCAAAAGTGATTCTTGACGTCATGATGTTTCAGGAATCTCTTTTCTTCTAATTCAGTGGCGGGATTCAATTTTTTTTTACTACCAGTTCTGTGGGCGTGGCTTGGTGGGCGTGGCAGGGGAAGGATACTGTAAAATCTCCATTCCCTCCCCACTCCAGGGGAAGGTTACTTCAAAATTCCCATTTTCTCCCGATCAGCTGGGAGCTTTTAACAGTAAGTTACAGATCAGTTGTTTTCCTTAATGGATGTTGCTGCAAGATAAATTAGCAGTTATATTTAAGCTCTCTCCCTCTCTCCACCCCACTCTCTCTCTCCTTCCTCCCCTCCCTCCCCCCCTTTCCCATTGATAGGTGTGGGTGGTATCGAAGCTGAAGCAGTGATGCTGGGCCAACCAATCAGTATGGTTCTTCCTGAAGTAATCGGCTACAAATTGAGTGGTATTCCTCAGTCATTGGTCACATCCACAGACATTGTGCTCACGGTTACCAAGGTAATAACTTGCTTGACAGACCACAGCTGATCTTGATACAAGGCTATTACTTAATTAATCTCAGAAATCTGCATGCTAATAGATACAAGGTAGGAGTTTAAGTACATCAAGGGACATTGGTAATGTTTGAACTCTATTTCTGGGCATATTTATTTCAATTTAATACAATATGCAAAGTCACTTAGTGGTCACTATTCTAAGCACTAATGTGTGTCAGAAGTATTGAATTAATAGAATAGTTCCATAATTCCACCTTTTAGAGAGAAGGGCCTCTTTAAACACAGGGATACTGAGGACCACAAAGTATGTTAGTGCATATTAGACTTGTGCGGGATTTTTAATTGTGATATACTTAATTTGATGACAATGTTAAATATTTATTTGTTTCCTAATACAAAATTGCAGGAAAATGTATTCTCAGTTTTCAACAAACTTTAAAGGGGTTCCAAGAGGCATAAAAAATAGAACTCGGCCAACATTAAGTTGATTGAGGCAGCCAACGCAAACTGGAGATAGTGAGATTTGGGGTTATGGAGGGATACCAGTTGGTAACTTACATTCAGAGGGATTTTTACTCAAAACTTCCAACAGAAAGTTTTGTGCCATATTTTAAACCTGCAATGCAGGTGTACTTATCTAAAAGAATTATCGAAATCAATGGAACCTATTTTATTTGTTTATTAAATTTGTATGTTAGTGGACATGGTGGCTCAGTGGCTAAAAGACACTGAGTTTGTCGATCGAAAGGTTGGCAGTTCAGCAGTTCAAATCCTTAGTGCCGCGTAACGGGGTGAGCTCCCATTACTTGTCCCAGCTTCTGCCAACCTAGCAGTTCAAAAGCATGTAAAAATGCAAGTAGAAAAATAGGGACCACCTTTGGGGGGAAGGTAACAGTGTTCCGTGCGCCTTTGGCGTTTAGTCATGCTGGCCACATGACCACGGAGACTTCTTCGGACAACTCTTTGGGTTTGAAATGGAGATGATCACCATCCCCTAGAGTCAGGAATGACTAGCACATATGTGCGAAGGGAACATTTACCTTTACCTTTATGTTAGTGTTGCATTATAGGTTTAGATTTGGCAGCAAACTTTGCTTAGATGGAGCCTCAGATTCTCATTTATAAAAAAACCCCAAAACTCAGTTTTATCTGGATTTAGTTAAATATACTATAGAATATACTATGAAAATAGAACTGAATGCAAACTTAAATGTGTTGCAGCATTTACGCCAAGTAGGGGTTGTGGGCAAATTTGTCGAGTTCTTTGGACCTGGAGTTGCTCAGTTATCCATTGCTGATCGAGCCACCATTTCCAATATGTGTCCAGAATATGGAGCAACGGCAGCCTTCTTCCCAGTTGATGAAGTTAGCATCAAATACTTAGTTCAAACAGGTGAGTAGATAGAAGACAATATGTAAAATCTGAATTTCTGAACCAGAGAGTATTCATTTCCTATGGAAATAGGTTACCTGCTTTTGTACCAACCCATTTAAATCAACACAGCATCCGTGGAAAGAAATGTAAGCCCTAGTCTTAGCATGTATCAAGATTCTCTGATTCTTTAAAATCTTAATTCTAATGCAATTTTTAAAATTGAATGGAAAGCTGGGATGATGCAAAACTGAACAGAGGACAAGATGCCATGTTACCTTTTTTTTTAAAAAAAATTTTAATTTTATCTTATACATCCAACAAACATTAAATCTATAGCGGTCTACATCACAACACAAGAAGGAAATAAACTTGTCCCATTACATATATAGGGTAATGTACAATAGTCTATTACATATACCAATTGACATGCTTATCCAATATCTCTATTTATAGCTCAATTTGACATCCAATTATACCATTGATTCCAAGATCTATAGTAATCTGTGTCCCCCCGTCCTTTCAGTAACATAGTAAGACAATGATTCCGTACAGTTCAATATTTTCTGAATTACTACTTGTTCGGGTGGGCTAACATCCATCAGCCAGTATTGGACCCATGCCAATCTTGCAGCTGTTGTTATATGCAGCAGCAGGTACCATGCTGTTCTATTAACATTTTCGGGTCTTATCCCTAATAAAAATACTTCAGGATGCAGTTGTATATGCTGCCCCAACATTTCATTGAGCCACTTCAGAATATTCTTCCAAAATTTCATTGCCTCTCGGCAGGTCCACCATTGGTGGAAATATGTGCCTTCTTTAACGCCACATTTCCAACAGACTGAGGGTGTTCCAGGGAACATTTTTGCAAGTCTGGACGGCAGTAAATGCCATCGATATGCCATTTTATATATATTTTCTTTATATCCTATTGACCAGGTTAATTTCATATTCTTAGTCCAAATTTCGCTCCATCTCTCAGGCTCTATGTTACTTTAAGCAATGCAGGGAAGTCCCATAACAGTCCATTTAGATATTCCTTGCAGTGGTGAAATCCAAATTTTTTTACTACCGGTTCTTTAGGCATGACTTGATGGGTATGTCGTGGCTTGGTGGGTGTGGCAGGGGAGGGATACTGCAAAATTCCCATTCCCACCCCACTCCTGGGGAAGGATATTGCAAAATCTCTATTCCCACTCCATTCTGGGGCCAGCCAGAGGTGGTATTTGCCGGTTCTCTGAATTAATCAAAATTTCCGCTACCGGTTCTCCGAACTGCTCAAAATTTCTGCTACCGGTTCTCCAGAACCTGTCAGAACCTGCTGGATTTCACTCATGATTCCTTGGGATAAAAAAAAATACCTAGGAAAGCTGGCCCTATGGAAAATATCCTGGGGAACCACAGGTAGTGCAGCGAGATAAGATTCTGTAATTAGAGATAGCCACTATAGCAGTTATTATGAAAAGGAAATCTCCTCATGGAAGACTTCAAATTCTCACATCAGATTTCAAGATTGTAAAGGGATCGATTAACCCCGAAAGACAAAAGGATTCTGGGTTAAAAAGTGTGGCTATTTCAGGTAGAAGAGAAAGAAGATATTGGGGTTTTTTGCTTGAGTGGGAGAAATGAGATCAGATTTTATATATAGATTCCACTTATGGATGTAACACATGTGATTTCTCCTGTTTTCTCAACTAACTCAGCAGTATCCATAATTTCTCATAATTCATATAAAATGGGATAACAAAGTTTTCTCTTCTCCCCCTTAGCTCCATGGACAAAAGGGACCCATAGATAGTTCTGAGATTGTATTTGCTATCTTATCAATCGTAAAGTATGGTTTCTTGCATATTTTATTTATTTATTTTATTTTAATTTTATTTATATGCCGCCCTTGTCCGGAGACTCAGGGTGGCTTACAATGCGTTAAGCAATAGCCTTCATACTTTTGTATATTTTTTATACAAAGTCAGCTTATTGCCCCCACAAACCAGGTCCTCATTTTACTCACCTTAGAAAGGATGGAAGGCTGAGTCAACCTTGAGCCTGGTGAGAATTGAATTCGCAGTAATTGCAGGCAGCTGGGTGTTGCTGCTTAGTAGGAGGCATTAGCCTCCTACGCCACTCAGGCTCCTATATGAATTAGAGCAATATTTATTGCTTTAATATTGCAGAAAATAAAATATTGGAGATTTGTGAATTATGCTTTGGTCAGTGTGTGATAAAGTGGCCCACATTGATTAGACCAGGGGTCTCCAACCTTGACAACTTTACGACTTGTGGACTTCAACTCCCAGAATTCCTCAGCCAGCATGCTGAAGTCCACAAGTCGTAAAGTTGTCAAGGTTGGAGACCCCTGGATTAGACAATTCAAAATCACAGTTTTAGCAAAATATAAAATACAGGTCCAACTTCAGGTGCTGATCATTCAAGTTCCTATACTTTAATGTATTTATTTAGTAAAGCAAAGGATTCAGCCAGTCTTCTAATCTGATCTTCTAATTTCACAAACAATACATGTGTCATCCTGAAAATTAAAGTTAGTAAAGGACAAATTAATTCAAGAAAATGATTCGTGTATCATTAACTCAAGTCATGGTTTCAGGGATACTACATGCACATTTATATATAGATAGTATGTATTTATTTCCCGTATTTTTCGGAGTATGCACCATTTTCCCCCCTAAAAGGGGGTGAAAATTTAGGTGCGTCTTATATACCCCGCGCACCCACTGGCCCCCACCCTTTGGCCTCTGCCTCGCAGCAGTTACCTCCTTGCAAGCAAACAGAAAGAAAAAACAGCTCCTTTCAGCTTCAGCACAGCCTAATTAGCGCAAGTTGATTAGATCGGCCTCCCAACTCTCAGCTGATTTGCACAGGGCTCTGCTGCTTACTGCAAAGAGGTAAATTGCTGGAGCAGATTTTTTTTTTCCTTGTGCTAATCAAGCTATGCTGAAAACGAAAATGAAATGAAATGCAACGAGGCAAAATTACTCAGAGGCAGAGGGAGATTTCTTTTTCTTCTTTTCCTCACCAAAAAAGGTAGGTGCGTCTTATACTCCGGTGCGTCTTATACTCCGAAAAATACAGTAATTTGCACGTTTACATACAAACAGTATGTCTTTCATATACTGTTGAACATACAAACAGTAAATCCTTCACCATGTTTTACTTATCACATATAATATACATTATGCTTCCAATTACACCCAAACCATCTTCTCATTACCTGAAAAATTAGCTGTGTAAGTATACTTTGGGAATGCCAATATGATGATTCAGACGTGTTTACATTCTTCATTTTTAAAGATGGGTTAGAACTTTACAATTAGGCTCTTAGTGTGTACACTAAATAGACTGGTAGTACCCAATATTGTTTATTTGGTGTGATACTAAAAGGTTTTCTGAAATTCTATACAGCATCTTAAATGTGCTGTTCCTTGAGAAATGGTCTTTCTATCTCTTTGCACATTCACAGAGCTGCTATTTTTGTCTATTATAGGCCGTGACCAAGAAAAGATTAATCATATAAGAAAGTACCTCGAGACTACAGGAATGTTTAGAGATTTCAATAACTCATCTCAGGATCCAGATTTTACTCAGGTACCTTTTCTTAAATTTGTACTTTCCTCTGGGAAACATTCAAGCCCCAGACTTCTCGGGAAATGAACCTGAAATGTTTCACTAACTAAAAACATCGAAGCTGATCACAAAACTATTTAGAAGAGCCAGAAAGCCTCTAATGAGTACGGTGATTAAATTAAAGATGTCTAAAAAGAGGCAATGTTTTTTTAAGTTACTAGAATTATTGGATGGTCATAGAGTTGGCCCAATAGGCAGAGTCTTGTGGCTATCTCGGGCATCTAATTACATTTTTATTCACATGAGAGAAGCCTTTGATGGATTTTCTACCAAAATCTGTTGACTGGCCTTAACTATTATGCACCCTGACTTGGTGGAAGCAAAATGTGGATAACCTCATGGTTTCTTGTCTAGTTCCTTGCTTTAAAATCATGCTGAAGCCCTTGAAACAAGCCAGCACAGGCCTAACGGAGGATTCTGCCAAATCAAATTAAGCCCACCACCTAACTGTGGCAGACCACCAAGGAAGGACTTTAGAAACCCTCTATTAACGCTTCATGGCTGGGATTTCAGAACCAGAAAGGATTATGAAGCGCCTTAGCAGCCACACAGTGAAGCTGGTGGGTTAGATTCAAGTTGCTACAGGCCTGTCTTGAAATCATCCCCCAAGACTGTGCTACGTATGAATCCTGAGGATTTGGCTCAAATTTTCCAAGTTTCCATGCTTTTTGTTGCTTGTCTGACTCCCTTTCGCTTCTGCAGTGCCCGTTTAAAAAAAAAAATCAAACCTTTTCTCTATTCTTCAGGCTGCCGGTCAGTCCTCAAGGTGAACAACTTCTAGATTTTGTCACCCTCTTTCCAGGCATGCAGTAAATTTAGCAAATTAAGTGGTTACAGGGGATCAAGATTGCAGGGCAGAGGGGGAGAGCTAGCTTCAGTGCTTAAGGAGTGGGGGAAAGAAAGAGCCACGAGTCACAATTGCGGAGAGACTGCCAAGTGCCCAAATTTTGAACATGTGACTATGATGGCATGAGTCAAGCATCCCTTTTGTTCTGTGCCATCATAATTTTGTAAGTCATTTTGTGAGTGGTTGTAAGTTGAGGGCTACTTATATAAATATATAAGGGAACAATTTCAAGAAAGCTAGCACCTCTCTGTTTCTCTTTCGTCCTGCTTCCTTTCTTTTCAGTAGATTGTAGAATTGGATCTACAAACCGTTGTGCCATGTTGCAGTGGTCCTAAAAGACCGCAGGACAAGGTAGCTGTCTCTGACATGAAGAAGGATTTTGAGGCCTGCTTAGGAGCAAAGGTGATGCTATTTTCTATTTGAAATCTACCCCTTTTGTATGGTATCTTCCTTCTGATATGTTTTTTAATTTTTAATTAATGTACAGACAATATATTGCTTTTGTGAGGCTAACAGAGGGATACAATCAAGATCAAGTGAGGTACTAATATCACTCTATAAAGCCTTAGTAAGTCCACACCTAGAATACGGCATCCAGTTTTGGTCACCACACTATAAAAAAGATGTTGAGACTCTAGAAAGAGTGCAGAGAAGAGCAACCAAGGTGATTAGGGGACTGGAGGCTAAAACATATGATGAACGGTTGCAGGAACTGGGTATGGCGAGTAGTGAAGAGAAGGACCAGGGGAGACATGTTCCAATATTTGAGGGGCTGCCATAGAGAGGAGGGGGTCAAGCTATTTTTCAAAACACCTGAAGGCCAGAATAATGGATGAAAACTGATCAAGGAGATATTCAACCTGGAAATAAGAAGGATTTTTCTGACAGTGTGAGCAATCAACCAATGGAACAGCTTGCCTTCAGAAGTTGTGGGAGCTTCATCACTGGGAGCTTTCAAGAAGAGACTGGACTGCCATCTATCAGAAATGGTGTAGGATCTCCTGCTTGGGCGGGGAGGTTGGACTAGATGACCTATAAGGTCCCTTCCAACTCTGTTAATCTGTTATTTGTGGAGAATCTATTTGCTGGTGGGTCAGACTTGAATATAAAATATATATATTTTCACAGTTTAGTTTTCATTAATGATGAAACTCTTTGGTGGCTGCCTTTGATAGAAATTCGTTTGCTCTCCTGTTATCCAGGTCTAAAGTTTTATTCTTTAGGATAATGTGTTTTCTTTTACTAGCGAAGCCAACTTTGTGCCTAAATTTCAAAGACAGAATTGTAATAGTTTTGTTGTAACAAAATAATGGATTTTGGAGCTAAAAGAATGCTGATAAATGTGGCATTTAATCAGCCAAAGACTATGCTATTTTAAAATCAGTAGATACAACATTATACTTACAGTGTCATGACCATTCACAGATCCTCCAGATGAGACTACAGCTTTTGTTGTCCTAGATTATTGACCATGGCTGAGAATAATGAAGGATGGGGTCAAAAGTCAGCTGAAAGATTGAAAGTTCCACTAAATTCTGCTAAGACTTTTGCAAAGTTGGTAATTCCAACTGGCTGGATGGAAGAAGACGCAATAAAATATTTCCTTTCTCAACAGCATTTTTACAGAGTGTTTGTCTGTGATGCACATAATATATGTAGATTATCATATATCCTCCAGTTGCACCTGGCTTTGAATGACATACAGAGGTATACCTCCCTCCCCCTCCCCCCAAAAAAAGAGCTAGGGAAAAAATGAACAGGTTTATTATATTTAAATTGATATAAAATTAATCAGAGGCAATTCGTGCAGTTACTCTTATCTATTCACACATTCATATGGTTATTCCGTCTATCCACAAACAAGAGGACGTGTGTCAGCATATTCAAGAGAACTGTAATTGTTATAATGATTAGAATATAATTATAATCTAAGAAAACAAAGTCATTCCAAGATGGTTGATAGGGAAAGCCAGTTGACAATTGGAAGGAAATTATGAGAAACTGAGAGATGGTAGAATGAAATAGAGTATGCTGGATGGAACATTGAAAGGATCGGCTGCGCTACAATATTTTGTGGCAGCTTTTCAGTTTCAAACCTCTAGATCAGTATTTCTCAATCATGGCAACTTTAAGATGTAGGGACTTCAGTTCCCAGAAATCCCCAATTAGCTCTGTCTGAGCATTTGTTAACCAAATTTTAAATATATATATATATATATATGTTTTTCTTTATTTCTGTTTGCAGCAAGGATTTAAAGGTTTTCAGATTGCCCCCGAATATCACAACCACCATGTCAAGTTTGTCTACAATGACAAGGAGTTTGAACTGACACACGGGTCAGTTGTGATTGCTGCCATTACTAGCTGTACCAACACTAGCAATCCTTCTGTGATGCTTGGAGCTGGTAAGTTGTCATTTAGAGCACCAGTTAAAGCAAAGATAGAGGCAGGTAGTCCTTGACTTAACGACCACAATTGAGCCAGAAATTTCTGTTGTTAAGGAAGGCAGTTGTTACGTGAGTTTTGCCCCATTTTACGACCATTTTGTCAAGAGTTTTTAAGTGAATCACTGCAGTTGTTAAATGTATCATGCAGATGTTAAGCAAATCTGGCTTCCCCCATTGACTCTACCGTTGGAAGCGAGCTGGGAATGTTACAAATGGTAATCACATGACCCTGGGACAGTGCAACAATCATAAATACATGCTGGTTGCCAAGCGCCCAAATTTTGGTCATGTGACCATGAGGATGCTGCAGTGGTTGTGTGAACTTCAAACAGTCACTAAACGAATGATTGTAAGTCGAGGACTACCTGTACTGCATATTTAACCACAAGCCTCTTTTTTAAATTTAATTTAATTTAGTTGGCAGCAAACTGTTTTAAAGATTCTTAGATTTCCTTCCACAGAAGTTGAATTCCAGAATTCTCTGGAAATGGGGAGTAGCTATTAAAATCGGCTGAAAAGTGGTGGAGAAGAGGCTGTTCCTTGACCCTTTTACTTCTCCCTGATTTTTCATTTCATTATACCTGAATGCAGTACAGATTCCATGAAATTGAATCATTACGTTTCTCCAAGATTTCTTGGGGATGTGATTGATTATATCCAAAACAAATATCGGACTAAAAAGTATCAAATAACTTATGAATGAATAGAAAAGTTAAAAGTATGTATATTTAGTTAAGGAAAAGGCGAGTTAAAGAGTCGAGGGGGGATAGGAATCTGTAATTAGTTAGCATAGCTTAGCATACGATCGTTAATTGTTTTACCCTGTATTTTGTTCTGGGAAGTTCGGGGGGGGTGTAAGGAAGGGAGGGGGGAAGGGGAAATATTTGAAAAAAAATCTTTTTTCTGTAAAACTTTTTAATTAAAAAAAAAGATTTCTTGGGGATGTATAAAAACACTGCATTCCTGACTGTAACGCAGAGTCTGAGATATAAGTCAGTCTTGTTTTTCAGTGGCTTGGGCCATAAATCATAGAGAGCACATTGTTGCAGTGATATTCCATTGAGTTATCATGAGGATCATGGAGCTGGCTAGTCTTCTAAGTGTTTGCAAGAAGGAGGCAAGAACAAGACTTCTGATACTAAGGGAAATGGAGGCTTAACATTTTTGATTTCTCTCTATTTCCTAGGCAGGAGAGAAGGTATCAGATTTTTATTTTTATTTTATTTTATTTTTGAGCCAGATTGAGTAGCACTGTGCCAGCTATGTAAATATTTAGAATGTTTTTGTATAAAAAGTCTAAACCAGGCTGAAGTACATAAACTCATATACGTGTGTGTGTATATATATATATATATATATATATATATATATATATATATATATATGACTCTTTATGCAGGTTTGCTTGCAAAGAAAGCCATAGAAGCCGGGTTGACAGTGAAACCATATATTAAAACTAGCTTGTCTCCAGGAAGTGGAGTAGTCACATACTATTTAAGAGAGAGTGGAGTGATGCCGTATCTTGCTCAACTAGGGTAAGACCTTCCTTGTTTCTTTTTTGTCGATTTATACTTTTGATCTCAAAGATAGATTCCTGATTGCAAAAACAAAGAAAAGTTTATTTAATCAAGTAGCTATAACCAAAAAGTAAGGAAAATATTGTCTTAAAGAACCTAAGGAAAATATAGCAATTGCAAATATATGTGCTGTAAAATTGTTACGTTTTGGTCACTACAATATTCAAAAGATGCTGAGATTCTGGAAAGATTGCAGAGAAAATCAACAAGATGATTAGGGGGATGGAGGCTAAAACATATAGAGAACAGTTGCAGGAATTGGATACATCTAGTCTAGTGAAAAGAAGGACGAGGGCTGACATTGTAGCCGTGTTCCAATGTTTAAGTGACTGCCACAAAGGAAAGGGGGATCAACCTATTCTCCAAAGCACCTGAAAGCAGGAGAAAAAACAATGGATGGACACTAATCAAGGAAAGAACCAACTTGGAATTAAGGAAAAATTTCTTGACAGTGAGAACAATTAACCAGTGGGACAGCTTGCCTTCAGAAATTGTGGGTGTTCCATCACTGAAAGTTTTTAAGAAGAGATTGGACAGCCATTTCTCCAGAATGTTATAGGGTCTCCTGTTTACACAGGGGGTTGGACTAGAAGACCTCCAAGGTCCCTTCCAACTCTGTTATTCTGTTTAGCACTTTGGATTTCCAGAGCATCTGGAGCTGCAATTACATATAGTTACATACGTACATGCTATCCACAACTTCTCAGTTCAGGCTGCAGCTGCTTTAAAGAGTTGCAAACAAGTACTTGGTGAGTGATCTTGATCCTGTGTGCTCTAAAACACTATTTTATTATAGAATGAGCTGTATAACCTTAAAAATCACTGGTTGTATGGCTCTATATAAACCCAATTCACATGTTCAGCTGCAGAGGGGAAAGTACAACCAAGTAGAGCAGGGGTGCAAACTCGCGTTGTCATGGCAGCGTCACATGATGTATTGGGACTTTTTCTCCCTTTGTTAAACTGGGCGGGGCCAGCAAGTGACACATCGGGCCCACGGGCCGCGGGTTTGACAGCCCTGAAGTAGAGAATATATTCAGCCTGCGCTTTGTAGACACTGACTCTGAAGGTTAAGAAAACAGCTGCATACAGCTACTATGGGAATGTTGCATATGCCAGCATCATTCACTGGATTACAGATTGCCTGGGAAGTGGAAGAAATTTCATACCACTTTAATTCCTTAAAAAAAAAAGAGGGGGGGGGAATCACCTTGGCGGTGATTCAAGTTAGGGAGATTCACTTACTTTCCAACTCAATTTGTATCAAAGTGTGCCATGTTTACTGTATGTCATATTGAGATGCATGCATAGCAAAGCCCAGCTCAACTGAAATTGTACATAAGTGTCTCATGATGTGTGGGGATTATAACATTAATCTTTACTAAACAAAAATCTGAATACTTATCCCCCCTGCTCATAAATTGATGTGTCAGAAAGAAGGTTAAGCTGGAAAAATCCTTTTATTCTCAGTCAACGTTTTTTTCCCCATCCTCAGTCTGGAGCGGAGGTTATGATTTCACTATTTGAAACATGTGGAACAATATATCTTAACAGTTACTCATCTTCCCACTGTCCCCTTCAAAGGGATCAGATTACGCAAAGCTGCCTTGCCTAGTTAGAAGAATATACCACATCATCACCATTATTGTCATTATTCTGAATTGATAACACGATCTGGCAAACAGGAGAAATGCAATTGTTTAATCTTTCCTTTTCTACTAAAAGTCCATTGGTAATCTATTGACTTTCGTCCTCTCCACAGGTTTGATGTGGTTGGCTATGGATGCATGACATGCATTGGTAATAGTGGGCCTTTGCCGGAATCTGTAGTTGAAGCCATTACTCAGGTATTGTTGAGTTTTTTGTCCTGGGTTGTTGGAATTTTGCATACAAATGATCAGAACCAAGCAAAAAATAGGATTGGTAATGGATGGATTTGTGGATAGACAGTAGAAATACATACGAACACTTTAGATACGCAGAATAGAAGGCTTATTGTTCTTACAGGGAGCTATTGACGTACCACTGTTCATGTAATAATGGTTCATAATTACAATGGCCTTGACTCATCTTTGAAGTTGCAAGTGTCACACCACTATCACAGTTACATCCTTGGCGACCAACTTCATTTATGATGGTTGCAGCGTCTTGTGGTCACATAATCGCAATATGCAACCTTTCCAGCTGGCTTCCAACAAGCCAAGTCAATTGAAGGAGCCAGGATTCATTTAAACCCCATAAAAATGACAATAAAATCAGGTTTGATGATGATTTGTTTAATGACCACCTTGCTTAGCGACCAAAATACTGGGCCAATTGTAGTTGCAAGTGGAAGACTATATGTAGAAGGGAAATGCATATTTATTTTACATTGATCTAACATTGTCAGTGTAATGTTTAATGATAGTTATCATGCTTTTTCACTGCACAGTTTAAGAGCTGTTGAGATGATAGAATTGTGTCCCTTTAAAACAGAGGTGGGGGAACTATGGTCCTTTTATGACTTGTGGACTTCAACTCCCAGAATTCCTAAGGCCTGCATGGCTGTAGTCTTAAGAGGGCCATGTTCCCCACCCCTGCTTTAAAAACAGTTCTTTTCAAACTTGACAACTTTACAATATGAGGACTTCAACTCCTAAGCTTTCTGGGAATTGAAGAGGACACACTTTAAACACTTTAAAGTTCCCAAGTTTGAAAAATGCTGCTTTAAAAGAATTCCTTGCTTTTATAGTACAGGAAAAGAAACTTTGAAATTTATTTGGTAATGGATAGCACTTAGGCTGATATACCGCTTCATAGTGCTTTTACAGCCCTCTCTAAGCAGTTTAGAGAGTCAGCCTATTGCCCCCAACAATCTGGGTCCTCATTTTACCCACCTCGGAAGGATGGAAAGCTGAGTCAATCTTTTTTTTTCTTTTTTCTTTTATCTTATACATCCAACAGACATTAAATCTATAGCGGTCTACATCACAACGCGAGAAGGAAATAAAATTATCCCATTACATATATAGGGTAACCTACAAAAGTCTATTACATATACCAAGTGACATGCTTATCAGATACCTCTATTTACAGCTCGATTTGACATCCAATTATACCATTGACTCCAAGATATATAATAATCGGTGTCCCCTCGTCCTTTCAGTATCATAGTAAGCCAATAGGATTCCGCACAATTCATTATTTTCTGAATTACTACTTGTTTGGGTGGGCTAACATCCATCTTCCAGTATTGGGCCCATGCCAATCTTGCAAAGGCTGAGTCAACCTTGAGCCGGTGAGATTTGAACTGCCGAACTGCAACTAGCAGTGAGCTGAAGTAGCCTGTAGTACTGCACTTTAACCACTGCACCACCTCGGCTCTGTATAGCCAATTTCCAGTTTTTATTCAATATTAATAAGTGGCTGTTTAGCATGGTCTTTAAGGGGGGCGTGAGATTTTATGTGACTTTAATGGACATCGTATATGGACCTTGGTGATGTGAACAAATAGAAACTATTTTCTTTTTCAATATGGACGTGTATTTTTGCAGGGAGACTTAGTCGCTGTAGGGGTGCTGTCTGGAAACAGGAACTTTGAAGGCCGCGTCCATCCAAACACACGTGCTAATTATCTGGCCTCCCCTCCCCTCGTAATCGCCTACGCTATTGCAGGGACCGTAAGGATTGACTTTGAAAAGGATCCTCTAGGTAAGGCATAATTTGCAAACAATTTGAATTTTTGAAGGGGATGACTTTAAATAAGTCAGAAATAAGTCATCTCTAGGTCTTTGTGTGTACAGATGGTGTGTGTAAAGGGATTGGGATCATAAAAGACTATTCTCCATATTTCTCTGTATTCCTTAAGCATCATCCATACAGTAGTGGCCAAAATTTTAGAAACCTTTTGGGAAAGGTGTATTTTTGAGGTTTGATGACTAATAATGCCACTTTTTTTTTTCTTTTTTGGAGTTTCAAGATAATCATATTCCACTGCTGGAATGACCTGGGAATAGCCCAGACCTTAACCCAATGAAAATCTATGGAGCTGACTAAAGAAACTTGTTAGAAGCAACCCAGCAATAAAACCCAGTTAATAGAAGCAATCATTCAATCTTGGTTTCATATTATAACAGCTGCAGAACTAAAAGACTTGGTTCATTCCGTGGGAGGACGTTGTAAGGCCGTAATTCATGTTATCCAACTAAGTATTAACTAACATGGTGATAATTTTTGTATATCTTGTTTTTTCTACATGTTTCACTTTTCTTCTTTATAATGTAACTGCTATCCTAATAGCAAATCCTTCATAAAAGTTATTGCATTACATTCTTGATTAAATTATCTTTCCATTGATATATAATTTTATGGTACTACTCCAAAAAAAGTGGTGTTATTAGCTAGGTTTATACTTTTCCCAAAATTTTGGCCACTACTGTATATAGGGTTTATGTTCATGGAGAAGGGATCAACCTGGTTATAGAAAATGAGATCCAGTTCAGCTCATCGCCCCTGTGGAGGACAAGTTAGTAGGATGCCTGCTGAAAACCAGTGTTCCATTAATTGCAGGTGTCAATGCAAAAGGCAAAAAGATTTTTCTGAAGGACATTTGGCCTCTGAGAGATGAGATCCAAGCCATTGAACGTCAATATGTAATTCCAGGAATGTTTAAAGAGGTCTACCAGAAAATAGAGGTAATGCTTAGTGTTAAATTGTGCTTTCTGCATTTGCTCTGATGTTACATTTGCTTATTGTTAGCTGTAAGTTAAAACTTCAGTCGAAATCAGAAAAGTTTCCCCGAAACAAGAGAGAGTTCCCTTATGAGCTGGGTAAGATAATGATATTCTAATAAAAAATCACCAGAAAGACGAGGAAAGTGCCAGTATGGGATTGACTAACCTTTGATGCACTTTTTAAACCTTGTTGGAAGCAATGAAATTTTTGGGGAACCCTTTCAGAGAAGGAATATTCTAAATAGGCACGCTACTTCATTCTCCTGGTCTCAAACTTAACCAGGTCAGACTGAGACCGAGTTGGAAAAATATTTATTATTTATTTATTTATTAGTTCGATTTATATATGCTGCCCTTCTCCAGAGACTCAGGGCAGCTTACAATGCATTAAGCAATAGCCTTCATACTTTTGTATATACCTGCTTAGTAGGGCTTTTTGCCCCCCCCCCAAAAAAGCGGTGTTCCATTTTATACAAAGTCAGCTTATTGCCCCCACAAACTGGGTCCTCATTTTACCTACCTCGAAAGGATGAAAGGCTGTGTCAACCTTGAGCCTGGTGAGAATTGAACTCGCAGTAATTGCAGGCAGCTGGCAGCTAAGTACTACTTTAACAGCAGTAGTTTAGTCCACTGCGCCACCAAGGCTCAAATAGGCATGGTTATATGAATGTGTAAAAGAATGGAGCCTTTAGTTCAGAAATTGAACAATAAGCATAAACCTGCATTTGTTTTCATGTGTTTCTGAATAAAAAAACTTTTTTTCTGACATTACATTATCTCCATAGGCTGGAGATAAAGGGATTTAGAATATTTACATTTGCTATGTTTCTATCCTAATTTTTTTTTTAATTTTCCAGACAGTAAACAAATCCTGGAATGATTTAGATGTCACATCAGACAAACTATATGCTTGGAATCCAAAATCCACATATATTAAATCTCCTCCATTTTTTGAAAACCTGGTAATTCTCTTTTCATGGCCTTTTGATGAATTTGCTGACAAACATGCTTCGTGTGTTGTGGTTTGTTTAAATGGTTTAAGTTTTTAAAAAAAGTTTCTCTAAACGTTTTGTAAAGTATAAACAAAACTACCCTGTCTACTAACAAAGTGTGAAGTATAAGAAGTCTCAGGAGGGAGGGAGGAAGGAAGGAGCATTAAAATGAGTATTCATTAGTAGGAAATAAAGCTTTTACATTTGCAAAAGTATTTCAAGTAACTAGATTATCTTCTAATTAGGTCAGTGCTCTGATTGAATAACACATTCCATTTATAATCTTTCAATTATTTGGATGCAGGAGGAAAAGTGAAAATTCAAATAGAAGGGGGGGGGGAATATGAACCTCTGACAACCCCCCCACCCCCACCCCTCCAAATTTGTAACTTTGGTTAGGGAATTATCTCCATGAATTGTTTCCTATTTGCTTTTGGGAATAGCAAGTTTAGTGATTATTTTAAAACACTGGTCTTCCCAGAATTTGAGGTTTCCCCCAATTCTAGGCAAACGGTACAAAGTGAGAAAAAAGAAAGGTTTATGTACATTTAGTTTTTTCCAATATGATTAAGAGTGTCCAGTTCTTAGATACTTTGAAGGAATGGAAGCTCAGTATATTTCTGTTCTCATAAACCAGTCCTTATTTATATGCCTGACAGACAAACGTGATCCCTTTTTTGGTGATCTTTTTTTCCCCAGACCCTGGAGCTTCACCCCCCTAAATCCATACTGGATGCTTATGTCCTGCTGAATCTCGGTGACTCTGTGACCACTGACCATATATCTCCTGCAGGGAATATAGCAAGAAACAGTCCAGCTGCCCGTTACTTGACTAGCAGAGGGTGAGTCCAGTCAACACCTTGAGGGAAAGGAATTCCTTTTGGAGAGAGAAATTCTACCTACTCTCTTCGCCATCATTTAAGTTGGGCGGTTGTAGATTTCAACAGCAATATCTGGAACCCAATTACTGGCTCTGTGTAACTACTGTCAGTGCTGAAAGGAAATATTTTGTAACTGCTCTCCTCATTGTGTTAATTGTTGTGATGAGATTCCTGATGTCTTTTTTTTTTTTCCAGACTCCAATCCTAACCTAGAAGAAAGTTAGTTCCTTTAATGAAGGAGAAATGCTGTCCGTGCACAAGGGCAAAGCATATTTTCTGAATCATTTTCGAAGCACATTCATAGTTATAAACATGCTATTTAGTCACCCGTGTCCTAGAACGGTGTTTCTCAACCTCAGCTTCTTTAAGCTGTGTGGACTTCAACTCCCACAATTCCCCATTCAGCACACTTTGTGTTAGTGTTCAGTCTTTAAATCCTCCAAATTGTATTGTGTATCATCTGCTGAGCGTGTGGTTTTTTTCTACCATGCCTTGAAACATCTTTTTGGTATATTTAATAGCAATAGCACTTAGGCTTATATACCGCTTCATAGTGCTTTTACAGCCCTCTCTAAGCGGTTTACAGAGTCAGCGTATTGGTCCCAAAATCTGGGTCCTCATTTTACCCACCTTGGAAGGATGGAAGACTGAGTCAACCTTGAGCCGGTGAGATTTGAACTGCCAAACTGCAGCTAGCAGTCAGCTGAAGTAGTCTGTAGTACTGCACTCTAACCACTGCGCCACCATGGATATTTAACACCTTGAATTATTTTTGTTTGTGTTAGGGGTATTACTCTTCCTGGCTATACAGATGAGAAACAGACCAGATAAGCTTCTACTTCTTCATTGTAAGGCTGTATATTGCCCACCATTTAATTTACAGCCTAAAAAATAAGGGACAGTCTCTCTTCTGAGTCTCTTCCTCTATCTGTTATGCAGCTCCAGATTGTATTCTCTCTTATCTTATAAAGAGCCATTGTGGCGCAGTGGTTAGAATGCAGTACTGCAGGCTACTTCTGCTGACTGCCGATTGCCAGCAGTTCGGCAGTTCGATTCTCACCAGCTCAAGGTTGAATCAGCCTTCCATCCTTCTGAGATTGGTAAAATGAGGACCAAGATTGTTGGGGGGTGACTCTGTAAACCACTTAGAGAGGGCTGTAAAGCACTGTGAAGTGGTATGTAAGTCTAAGTGTTATTGCTATTGCTATTTGATTGTTTCTTAGGCAGCATTTCTTTGTTGGTTTCTCAAGGTTTTCTCACATATCATTACAAGGGATCATTTAAAAATGTTTTAAATGTTTTTAAAATGTTTTGGAGATGGTCCAAAAGCTTATTCTTCCTTGATTACCTCTTAGAGGAAGCCCTCGAACATAGCATCCTAAAGATTTGATTGGGATTGGGTCTCCTAGAATTGTCAGCCAGCATGGTAGATACTTTTGGAGATGGATCTCAACAAATCTGAAGGGTCCAAGACTTGAAAAATGTTTGTTTTTCCCCCACAACTCCCTTCCTCTTAGCATAGGTATATACTTCAATTAAAGCTTTGAGGTAATATTGTCAAATCAAGGTTGTTTGAGTGGCTATTATGTACTGTTGTAGACCTTTCATTGAAAAAAGCTTCATACCAGGGGATTAAATCTCTCTGCTTATTGATTAAACACTTTGGAGCTTTTGAATATTAAGACTTGCCTCTTTTGCATCTTGATAGTCTCACTCCTCGAGATTTTAACTCGTATGGCTCACGCCGGGGCAATGATGCTGTCATGGCAAGAGGAACATTTGCAAACATACGCCTATTGAACAAATTCCTTAAGAAGCAGTCCCCGCAAACCATCCACTTCCCATCTGACGAAACTGTAAGTATTTTTCCTCCCAGCATTAGGTTTCACCCCCTTCACCATGTAGTTTTGGCTTTCCTGCTGCTGGAGGTTTGTCTCCTTTCAGGCAGAAGTTTCAATCTATGTACTTAGTAGGCTGCAGTGTGGTCATATATCACAGTAATCTGAGGCTTTAGAGACTCTTGTAGGTAGGTATAAAAACCAGGAGTTCCCCTTAGAAGAAGTATTATGTGTTTAGTTACTACATTTTCAGTAATAGTTCATAACACAGACACTGGTGAAAATATGTTTTTCCATGGATGGATTTCCATGGTCCATGTGTCAACTCTGGACCTATGTCCTCTAGAAACCTTGTCCAACGTGATTTTGGATCTTTTCCTGTTATGAAAGTAACACAATGGGTGATTTCTCAAGAGATGGCTTTTGCTTGCCATTTTGGTATGGTAGTTTATTATATGTATATAGGTAAAGGTTCCCCTCACACATATGTGCTAGTTGTTTCTGACTCTAGGGGGCAGTGCTCATCTCCGTTTCAAAGCTGAAGAGCCAGCACTGTCCGAAGACATCTCCGTAGTCACGTGGCCAGCATGACTAAACACCAAAGGCGCACGGAACACTGTTACTGTCCCACCAAAGGTGGTCCCTATTTTCCTACTTGCATTTTTATGTGCTTTCGAACTGCTAGGTTGGCAGAAGCTGGGACAAATAACGGGAGCTCACCCCGTTAGGCAGCACTAGGGATTTGAACCCTAGTTGCTCTCAATTTATATTCTGGTGGCTTGTCCATTCAGTGGTGGTGGGAGTGGTCTTAGAGGTTCTTTGGTTGGCCTGTTTATTGTTAGCTTGTTTGGCAGTTGCTTGATTGGGACTGCCAACTAAATGAGCATAGATTAACTCCAAGATTAACATCAGACAAACAAAAAAGAAGTAAACAATACTCAATCAAGCAACTGCCAAACAAGTAACAGTTAGCCCAATGTAGAACCCCCAAGACCAGCCCCACCAACACTGACAGGGCAAGCCACTAGAATATAAACTGAGAGAAAACCCCACTCCTTACTGACACTGATGATGTTACCTAGTTTGGGTAATGAAACGTCTGCAAGAAAACAACCAAGCTCAGGTCCCTTCATGAGTAATGTGTAAGACAGAAAGGAAAAATGCCACTTTTATCTCTACAGCATTAATTGTAGAGATACAGGGATCATTAGTTTCATTTGGCAAATGAATGAGTTACAGGGAAGGGCCAATTGTGCTTTCATAGTTCATTACTTTTTATAGTCACGTCTTAGTGTAAAACGCGTTACACACTACAATAGTTAATGAGTTAATCTATAACAGGCATAGAAGGAAGGAATCTCTGACTGGTTGCTTCACTAATTGAGCTTCAATTGCATTCTGTGCCTCTAGCTGGACGTATTTGATGCTTCTGAGAGATACCAACAAGCCAGCCATCCACTCATCATATTGGCCGGTAAGGAATATGGCTCAGGAAGTTCCCGGGACTGGGCTGCCAAGGGGCCTTTCCTGCTGGTGAGTAGGCTATTTTAATAAGAGATAGCATCATAGGTTTGGATGAACCAATGGTGTCCATCTCTTGCTCTCTGTTTTTTGTTATCTATTCATTCTCTGTGTCAAAACACTTCTTTTTGCTAGGAATTTTTTTCAGATATATCCTTGTAGGTTGACGTTATTTTACGTGGTAGTCCTCGACTTACAACAGTTCATTTAGTGACAGAAATTACAATGGCACTGAAAAACATGATTTCATTTATTTATTTATTTTGATCATTTGGCAACTGACTCACATTTATAAGTCGCATTCTCCTGGGGTCAAGTGATCACCTTTTGTGACCTGACAAGCAAAGTCAGTGGGGAAGCCAGATTCACTTAACAACCTTGCTAACTTAAAAAAAATCAGTGATTCACTTAACAAGGAGCCTTGGGGGTGCAGCAGACTAAAGTGCTGTTGAGTAGCACTTAGCTGCCAGCTGCCTGCAATTACTGCAAGTTCTAATCTCACCAGGCTCAAGGTTGACTCAGCCTTCCATCCTTTCGAGGTAGGTAAAATGAGGACCCGGATTGTGGGGGCAATAAGCTGACTTTGTATAAAAAAGAACACCGCTTAAGGGGGGCCGAAAGCCCTACTAAGCAGGTATATACAAAAGTATGAAGGCTATTGCTTGACGCATTGTAAGCCGCCCTGAGTCTCCGGAGAAGGGCGGCATATAAATCAAATAAATAAATAAATAAACAAACAAACAAACAAACAACTGTGGCAAGTAAAGTCATAACAAAACTATCTCTCTGAGCAACAAAAATTTGGGGCTCAATTGTGGTCATAAATCAAGGACTATTTGTATTCTATGGGGCTGTAGAGAACAGATCTTGACCATCTTTTCCCAACTTTAAACCGTTTAAACGTGCTGTCATATCCTCCCCCTCATAATCTTTTCTGAAAAGAAATCAACATCCCTAATCATTCTCATTGCATTTCCTTGCCTGTCTTACTCTTTGAATTCTTCTGAAAGAGCCGTGGCCAGAATTGGGTGGGTTCTGACCAATATAGTGGATCCATTCCTCTGATTTTGAAACTAAACTTGTTAGTCAGTCTAAATTTGTATTTTTACCAACCTTGTCATGCTGTTGACTCATGATCAGTAGTTCAATTCCAATTTTAAATCCTTTGCACAGATACTGTCACCAAGCCAGATATTCCCTATCATCAGTAGTTCAGCTTCTGAATGAATGTACTATTTGTTATGAAATTTAGTCCGTAAGAGGCCATAATGCCAAAATTAAACATTGGGTTGTAATATTTATGTGTGTGTGTGTGTGCATTTATATATTTGGACTTTTCAATGACCCTCTCCTCTGCCTGTGCCCACCATGTCTTCCTTCAGTTCATATGTTCCTATTTATGATGCAATCGCCTTTTTGAGGGAAAGTTGGCTTGTTGTTTTGTAGCCTTTGGGTGGCAAGCTTCGCAAACATCTTAAGACCAGGAAATGGAGAAGCTACTTCTTTGAGGTTGACCAGGGGTGGGTTCTACTTACCTTTACTACCGGTTCGCAACAGGAGCACGTGCGCTTCTGCGCATGTGCAGATAATCCATGACGACATCCGGGCGGGTGGGCGGACCCTCCCGCCGCTTTTACTACCGGTTCACAAGAACCAGACAGAACCAGGACCAACCCACCCCTGAGGTAGACAACTGATCTACCTAGCACAGCATCACCAACGATTGACTTTTTCCCAATCCTACCTAGAGGTGTTAAGAATTGAACTGAGGCCTTTTGTCTGCATAGTTGCCCAGCAAATAATTACCGGTAGCCACTTTTTTTCTACAACTTTTTTTTTAAAAAATTGACTATTAATGCCCTTGTATGTTCCTCAGGGTATCAAAGCAGTCCTTGCAGAGAGCTATGAGAGGATTCACCGCAGTAATCTGGTGGGCATGGGAGTCATCCCTCTACAGTATCTCCCCGGCCAGGACGCAGAGAGTCTAGGACTGACAGGGCAGGAACGTTACACAATCATTATTCCGGAGGACCTGACGCCCGGAATGAATATCCAGATCAAAGTAAGCGTTTCCAAGGATTGCATTATTTTAATCTAGCAATGCTCTGTGTTGATGTGTGTCTCTTTGTGTGCAGACATGAAGGGCATGCAGTTATGTGAAGTGGCTGTGCGCCAGGTTTAAGGAACAAAATTGGGTGCCTGAACAAGCCCTTGAATTGACTTTGAATCACTCAAATCTTTTATGATTTGGTGATCTTGCAAAATTTCAAGGACGATGGCTTGAAAATATTAGTGGTCTTTGGGTATAGAAATAATCTAGGGTTTTAAGTCACATTCCTTTATAAAGTCATATTGCCTTCCCTTATAAAGTCATATTGCCCTTTTGAGGGAAAGTTAGTTTGTTGCTTTGCAGCTTTTATAAAAGAGCCATGGTAGCACAGTGGTTAGAATGCAGGCTAACTCATTGCTCGCTGCAATGAGTTCAAACCTGACCGGCTCAAGGCTGACTCAGCCTTTCATCCTTCCGAAGTCGGTAAAATGAGAACCCAGATTGTTAGGGGCAATATGCTGACTCTATCTGCTTAGAGAGGGCTGTAAAGCCCTGTGAAGGGGTATATAAGTCCTAAGTGCTACTGTTATTGTTAAAATGTGAGAAATCAGGATTCCCATGCATGGAAGCTTTTGTTTCTATTGAAGCAAATTGAACTAAATTCAAAGAGTGCAGAAAAGAGCAACAAAGATGATTAGGTGACTGGAGGCTAAAACATATGAAGAACAGTTGCAGGAATTGGGTATGTCTAGTCTAGTGTAAAGAAGGACTAGGGGAGATATAGCAGTGTTCCAATATTTAAAAGGCTGCCACAAAGAAGACAGAGGCAGCCTATCCTCCGATGCTGCTGAAGCCCTGTTCAGACTCCCAGAAAAACAAGTTTTAAAGCAGCTTTTTAGCACTGTGTTGAATGGAATGGTCTACATGTGAGATAAGTGTTCTAATAATGGGTGTCACAGGAGTAAGTAATGTGTATAGTCCTGAGCCCCTCAGAGTTATTGAAATGTGTGCAAATTTGAATATTGTTTTCATGGCCCTCACCCCTCAGACTGCTCATTTAAGAAGTTAGGAGAGTTTTCTGGAAACGGGACACCTAAAGAATGCATCCAAGGAAGAATGTGTGGGTGATATAATGTTATTTCCAAGGAGATCCTATTTCTTTGCAGCTTTGGCATAATTTCTTTAAAAAGTCTATTTGAACTTCTTAAACCATTGTACCTTTCCTTAATCCTCCTTGTTCTCGATGTTCTCTCCACAGTTGGACACAGGAAAAACTTTTCAAGCCGTCATGAGGTTTGACACGGACGTGGAGCTCACCTATTTTCGTAATGGCGGCATCTTGAACTATATGATTCGCAAAATGGCATCTTAACCCCCAAATGAAACACTGCTCATATCCAGAAACCCACCTTTTTCAGAGGACAAAGGCTCAGTAATTATAAATGCTGTAATTATGAAAAACAAAATAAACAGTAACCAAGGGAATTATATGGTTTTCCCCAGCGTAGTGCCTTCCAAGTGTATTAGGACTACAACGTCCAGACTATCAGGGCTGGCTGGGGCTCCTGGGGGATGTGGTTGTTTTAAGCAGAATTGAAGGGAAAGGCTTGTAAAGGGTATGTTTTTACACTGTCAACCCTAACCTTTTGGCCACTAGCCTGATTTATATGTATATTTGAACTCATCCTTTCTACAGTACTGTATTTCATCCATTTTGTACTTGTAGGTGGGACAAAAACTTTTATCATCTATGTATGTGGAGGCTAGATCCTTGTCAACATTTTATACAGCAATTAACAAGTACCAGTTTCTTTTCCTGCCTGCCTCAGAAGTTACTAACCCTGAACTATTGCATTAAAAGCGCTTATCAAAATCCCTCCTTGAAATTTTAATACTGCTAAAACGATTAAATGACTCGGCTCTTTATTCTTGGGCATATATGCATTCGTTCTTGTGTGCCTTCATTCATGGGACCGCAGGATTAAAGCCTTTTGTAACAAACCTGTTTTCAAAAATCAGTAGAATATTTTGTGGATTTTACTTCGTTTGCATTTGGCCCCATGTGAATTCTCAAGCAGAGGTTCAAGATAAAGAATAAATTCTCCTTTGCTTTATCAGAAAGGAAGATGCCTTGGAGTTCTGAGCAATAAAATGTTGCAACAGCAATGGGATCCTAACAATAGATATAATACTATAGAAATATAACTACCATGTTTCTTAGAAAATAAGACCAAGTCTTATTTTCTTTTAGGCTGGAAAATAAGCACTTGGGCTTATTTTTGAGGCGGTCTTACTTTTTTTGAGGTGCAGCAGGCCAGACTCGGTGAGCTGGATGTGCCATGGATACCATCGCCTCCATTCTAAACCTTCAATGTTAGGCCCACCCCCCAAAAATTAGGATTGGGCTTACTGTTGAGGTGAGTTATGTTTTCAGAGAAACACGGTAGTTGATATAGTACCTTTAGTCTTACATCTGAAGGATGAAAACTTGGCTTTCTTAACTCTTACTATTAGGGATAGTTTAGTTCAACCTCACCTTAAACTTATTAGCATATCCTCAGCTGTATGTCCCTGACTTTTTAAAATAGCCAAGTAAAGCTATAATTTAAAAACAACCCCTTACTCTCAAGCCTCCGCAAACAATTAAGGACCCTTTAAAGTTTCAAATATATATATTTATTATTAGATTGAATAATCAAAATACAGTGGAAACAGATCAGTTTTCAAAAATTAATGGAAGCGTACTAAGAATCAGACCGACGTCACAGCTACCTTGGAGTTTGAATTTACACTGGAGTAAGTGGAAAGTTAATAGTTCCTCAGTTACCAATTTGACTTTAAAATAGAATTAACTAGGTCCCTGGCCCTCGTCCCAGCTGAGCTGTATACATCCAACAGGAACAGGAAGTGCCTCACAGGAGCAGATAAGAGGTAAATCCTAGAGAGGCAGGAAATGCATCACTGAACAATGGAGATGAATGCTAGAGAGGAATAAAGCTGCATACAAGGCAGATATAACACCTGTAACAGCGTAGGCATTCGGGGGGGCATGGGAGGGTGCCATGTGTGCCCCTTTTTTGGTCCCAGGAGGCTTCAGGGAGGCCTGCTAGGCCCAAAAAGGGCACGGGGAGGTTGCGTGTGTATGCATGGGGGGAGGGGGAGTTCACGTGGGTGGGTGGCGCACATATGCACAAGGGGGTGGCGCATGCATTGTATTATGGATGTGGGCATGTGTGTGCTTTCGGCACGCAAGGACAAAAAAGTCATCACTGAACTAGGTCATGCAAGATTATAAACAGAAGTTTGAAAAGACCGTACTTCATTTAAGGTATTTCTTCAACATCGAAGTCTTTCATTGCAAAATCAACATCCTTCCATTTTCGGAAATAAAACTGCTCGTTGCTAACAACATCCTGCACGGAAAAGCTCTCGATTTTAATGATGGGCATGTCCACAAAGGCCTTGTACTTCACAATGATTCCCCAGTCATAACTGCAATTGAGGCAATGCAGCTTGGCTTTTTTCTCAAAATTCCCGTAGTTGTGTGGCTTCTTATGAGGTTTTATGGTATACCGTGTTTTAAATTTCTCGCCTAAAACAGTGTGGTGCGACTCCTAGAATGAATACAGCACAGAATATAGCATTATCTGTATCACTTTATAAATGGATTAGTCAGAAATCTAAGGCTGCATGCTTTCAGGTCAATTTATAACCTCTTGGTAGATTAAGCGCATAATCAGTTGTCAATTTTCTCAAGCACAGCAATCAAAGCAGCTCCATCTATACCTCTACAGTTCCGCTTCCAACATTTAATTCTGAAATGGCAAAACCAAGTTTCTCTCGACTGAATGTAAAGAAGGCCTTTTTCATGACGGACGCATTCAGCTAGCTCAGGTTTTGTTTTGGAAGGGATAAATTCCAAGCTTCACCGGGTAGTAGGAATTCAGAAATGTATCTTTATGTGAAATCGACACGGGGGGAAAAAAATCTGTGCATGACTCCTTTGAGCTCATTTGGTTTGCTTTTTTTAAAAAAATAAAGACAAGTTTTTTTTAAAAAAAAGAGTTAACCCTTAGCCTATATCAGTGATGGCTAACCTTTTTGCCGTCGCGTGCCAAAAGCGTGGGGAACGTGGGGAGGGTCACGCATGCATGTGCCCACACCCATAATTCAATGCCTCCATGCCCCGCCCCTCCACACTCCCCCCGCGTTTGGCACTTGACGGCAAAAAGGTTACTGGTAGGCCTGTTTTTCACCCTCCCCAGGCTCCAGAGGCTTTCTTGGAGCCTGGGGAGGGTGAAAACAGCCTTCCCTACCCCCTGGAGGTCCTCTGGAGGCCAGAAACAGCTCGTTTCCCAACTTCCGGTGGGCCTGGAAGGCCCAAAAACCAGCTGGCTGGCGCACGCATGCATGCTGGAGCTGAGCTAGGGCAACACTCGCGTGCCCACAGATATGGCGCCACGTGCCACCTGTGGCACCTGTGCCATAGGTTCGCCATCACGGGCCTATATAGTTTGTAGCCCTGATCACTGAAATAGTTTGGGAGAAGGATGAGATTTACCAGAAATCTGCAATACAATTTATCTCAGTTGGACCATGTCCACAAGAGCTATTGTTTCTGGTCTTCGGGGTTGGTGGAATTTGGTGGATTATGAACTTGCATGGAGATTACATGGCTTTTGATACCTTTGATGACCCTTCCTGTTTACTGCCAATACCATGAAAGCCACAATATGTGGAATGAATGTGTGAAACATTTAAAATTTGTGGTTGTGGGGTTTTTTTTGAGGAGACTGGCTACTTTTTTGGTGGAAAGGCAGAACCCTTCAAAATATATCTGTTGTGCAAACATTCACAATCCAGTTGTGGATATACCTGTCTATATGCATTTAATGTAGGAACAACTACCCTTGCTTTTACCATCAATCTGACTACTTCAAAGGGACTAGAATGCTAAAGGTTCCATTTACCAAGAGATGACACTCCACCTATATGTGTAACTCAAAGGCTGGGCCTCTCACTGAATGTTCTTACAATGACCAGAAATACAAAGTGCTAAGATTTACCCTTACAATTTGACAGGTCAATGCTAATATTTATTTTCTTCACTCCTTTTAGTGTAAATATACCCAACTCATGATGCTGTGTACTCAGCTGTGCAAAGCTTTAAAGGAATTCTTCAATTGAAAAGTTTGATTTAATAACCATTTTTTAAAATTTAATCCTTGGGTAGTTTTGAAGTTTAAAATCAAATAGATGCCTTTTATTTGCTGTGTTTCCTGCATCCTAGTCCTGACACCTCCATTATAAAGTGCAGAGAAACAATTAAAAATACTGTATATAACAATGAAAGCCTTAGCACTTTCCAGCTGAAACTTTGCATCAATATCCTATGAAACTGCATTTTTTAAAGAATGGTCTAAGGCCGTGATGGCGAACCTATGGCACGGGTGCCACAGGTGATACGTGGAGCCATGTCGGTGGGCACGCGAGTTCAGCTCTGGCACGCATGTGTGCGTCAGTCAGCTGATTTTCAGGCCTTCTGGGCCCACCAGAAGTCAGGAAACACACTGTTTCCGGCCTCTGGAGGGCCTCGGGGGGGGGGGGGCGTTTTTGCCCTCCCCAGGCTCCTAGAAAGACTCTGGAGTCTGGGAAGAGCAAAAAACGGGCCTACCGGGCCATCATGTGCCAAAAACGGGGGGAGCACGGGGAGGCAGGGCACATAGAATTATGGATCTGGGCACATGTGCTTGTGACCCCACCGCGCTCCCCCCGCTTTTGGCACGTGATGGCAAAAAGGTTAGCCATCACTGGTCTAAGGCCATGATGGCAAACCTATGGCATGCGGAGCAATATCTGTGGGCACCTGAGTGTTGCCCTAGCTCAGCTTCAGCGCACATGCCTGTGCCAGCCAGCTGATTTTCGCACCTTCCGGGCTCACTGGAAATTGGGAAATAGGTTTTTTCCGTCCTCCGGAGGGCCTCCAGGTCGTGTGTGGAAGGCCGTTTTAGCCCTCCCCAGGCTTCTAGAAAACCTCTGGAGCCTGGGGAGGGCTAAAAACAGGCCTAACGGCCCAGAGTACCATCTAGTGCCAAAAGCGTGGGTCGCGTGGGTGGGGGTCGTGCACGCTTGTGGGGGGGGGCATTGAATTATGGGTGTGGGTACAGGTGTGTGCAACACCCTCCCCCCCATGCTCCCCCCTCTTTTGGCACGCAACGGCAAAAATGTTAGCTATCACTGGTCTAAGGAGTCCTGAAGAACTCAGGAATCTGCAAAATCAACATTATTTGCCAGACTGTTGAAAAATAATGTAATATCAAAAATCCCATCAAACAATTAATTGAGAAATGAAAATGGCAGCAAATGGGTCAATTTTAATTTTCAAAAAAATGAAAAAGGGTTTTTGGGGGGGGTGTCCCCCACAATTTTTAAAAGCAGGAAGTGGTCCAGAGAGAAATGTTTTAAGGAACACTTCTCTAAAGCTTCTATCATTGTGATGTTCATTTTCTGCCAAAAAATTATTAGATGCGGGCATATATTTTTCCTGATTTATAGCCTATGGATAAAGCTTTTATTGATTCAAATCTTGAAATTCAAATCACAGATTTGGACTGAATCGGGTCTCGTTCAGAATTGAACGGGAACGTAACTGATCTGTACCCTCCAACACTTAGGTGAAGGTAAAGGTTCCCCTCGCACATATGTTCTAGTCGTTACCAACTCTAGGGGGCAGTGCTCATCTGTTTCAATGCTGAAGAGCCAGCGCTGTCCAAATACGTCTCCATGGTCATGTGGCCAGCATGACTAAACGTCAAAGGCACACGGAACGCTCTTACCTTCCCACCAAAGATGGTCCCTATTTTTCTACTTGCATTTTTACATGCTTTCGAACTGCTAAGTTGGCAGAAGCTGGGACAAGTAATGGGATCTCACCCCGTTACGCAGCAGTAGGGATTTGAACCACTGAACTGCTGACCTTTTGATCGACAAGCTCAGCGTCTTAGCTTCTGAGCCACCGCATCCCTTATCCCACCAAAAAAGGCACTATGAAGCAAAGACAGCCACAGCAGGTTACCTCAATCACCCGGAGATCATCTGTGCTGCAGGCCTTGTTCTTGCATTTGCCACACAAAAGGACTCGATTGTTTTTCCAGGGTTTTGGTTCTGTTGGCTTTTTCTTGGAATCTAGCATTTTTATTTGCTTCTTTTGCAATTCGTTTATCTGGGGTGAAGAGAGAAAGATGGAATTCAAGTCACAAGGCACCAACTACTCTCAAGAGCCTAGGAATGTTGTCCTGAATGAACCTTCCCCCTCACACACATACATCCTGAAAATAAAATGACGACAACAAAACCTTGTAAGCAAAGTTAGTCAACAACAGGTTCAGCCATTCTGTGTTTGAACAGTGTTGGCTCATTTTAAAGTACAGAATTTCCCCTCTCAGCTGAATGGGACATTAAGGAAGCCCTCATTAAAAAAAACTGCTCACCTTCGTTGCAAAGATCTTTTCATCCCAGCTCTGAACCTCTTCAATAGCTCTGTTCATCATTTTCTCTTTTTGTAAATTGTATCTCTCCTTCTCTTCCTGTTCTTTTTTGCTCGTCACAAGAATGCACTTGCTATCTTTTGCTCTTCCACGACCTGGAGATAGCACATTACAGGTAGTCCTTTTTTAGTGACCACAATAGGGATTAGCAGCTCCATCACTAAGAAAGTGGTCACGAGATGAGAAATTACATGACTAAGATTGTGTTTTCTGGCTTGAAACTGCAGAAGACTTTGTTCAGTTTCACACCTTCACATTTTATTGACCTCTAACCATTTTACTTTAGCTTTCCCTTTTTCGCACTCTCCTGCCCTTTTCAATGCTCACCTCAGGCTGGGATAATTACCAAGAATGGAACTAGTATTTGCACTTAACATTCATTGAAGAGGAAGAATTACAAGAGTAAGCATAATGGGGAATGCACATTGAAAGAAAAGTACCAGCTCTAGCAATCACAAGCACACTTAACAAACAGTCCAGTGTATTCCCCTCTGTGTGCTAAATTACTCTCTTATAATCAGAGGTGGTATTCAGCAGGTTCTGACCAGTTTTGGAGAACCGGTAGCGGAAATTTTGAGTAGTTCAGAGAACCAGTAAATACCACCTCTGACTGACCCCACCCCCATCTATTCTCTGCCTCCCGAGTCCCAGCTGATCGGAAGGAAATGGGGATTTTGTAGTAATCTTTCCCTGCCACGCCCACTAAGCCACACCCACCAAGCCATGCCATGCCATGCCATGCCATGCCAACCAAGTCACGCCCACAGAACTGGTAGTAAAAAAAAAAAATGAACCCCACTACTGCTTATAATCCCTTCCTCTCCATGGTAAAGTGATGAATAATTGTTGCCACGGCCGCCTTCTTTGAGTGAAGCCATAACTGGCATTACAAGAGACTCCTCTAGTCATGGCCTCTATCTATTTACCAATTACTACAGTATCTAGGAGGATTCTCAGGTTACAGATTTGCTCTACCAGAGGAGTGCTACGCTATCCAGAATTGCAACCAAAGCAGATAAGGGTCAAATGTGTTTTAGACCTCTATCTTAAATGTAATTCAATTTAATTCTTCCCATTGAACCCAAGTTTAGCCCAGCCCAGGATGGAGATGTACACCCAAATCTTATTCACTTCATGAAGCTATTGAAAAGTGGGAGATGGGATAGAGAGAAGGCAAAACCTACAGCACATCCACTCATGAAAAAACAGAGCTGTTTAAAACAGCCATCCCCCAACTCTTGTAGTAAGTACAGAAAGATGCTGTGGTTGATGGCACTGAAAATTGCTGAAAGGATTTAAAAGAAACAAAAGGTGCACACTTACTCACTCACTGCAAATCCTTATGAAGGTTATCAATCAAATCTGTTAATATTTCCAGGCCTAGGCCTGAACACTGACTGAATATTATCCAGGTAATTTTTTAATGTTGGCTTCCAGGCAAGGTATACAGGTAGTGCTTGATTAGCAATTACACATTCAGTGACTCTCAAAGTTACAACAAGGCTGGGAGATTTACAATGTGTCCTCAAAGTTGCAACCACTGCAGCATCTCAATGACCATGTAATTGTGACTTGGGCACTTGGCAACCAGCATGCCTATCAGCATCCTCCAGTCATACAATCACCATTTGCAACTTTTGCGGCCAACTTTCAACAAGCAAAGCCAATGGGGGAGTTGGCAAGAAATCACTAATCACTGTGTTATTATTATTAACAATGTATGGTGTTGTTACATTGGCCAGGAGACCACAATGCTATTGCAGAGTAATAGTTTGGCTGCCTTCTACCAGCTCTATTGTAAAGACACTCGCACGCTTCCTAATGAGTGCCACGCCAAGCTGGCTTCGCACCACAAATCATAATCAGATGACATCACTCTTAATGACAGAAACCAGTATTGCCCAAACTGCTGCTGAAAGTTAGCACAGTCATGATTTTTTGCTTTATGACACTGCTTAATGATGAAGAGGCTGCTCCCACTTATGGTCATTAACTGAGGACTACCTGAAATTGGATTGGAGAAGTGCAACAATGTTTCCAAGCATTACATAATGCCTCCAATATCAAAAGCACTTTTTGCTAATTATGACTATTATGTGTTTGCATAATAGGCCCAAATAAGGTATTGTTTGCTGAATCACTATGTATCTGATAGTATCTCATCCTAGGGTGGATACGCATGACCTTCAGTTAATATACAGGTAATCCTCGATTTACAACAGTTCATTGAGTGACTGTTCATAGTTACAACGGCACTGAATAAAGTGACTGTTTTTCAGAGTTACAACTTTTGCAGCATCCCCATGGTCATGTGATCAAAATACAGAAGCTGGGCAATCTGGTTCAAATTTATGATGGTTGCAATGTCCCGGGGTCATGTCATCACTTCTTGCAATCGTCTGACCAACAAAGCCAATGGGGAAGCCAGATTCATTTAACAACCAAGTTACTAACTTAACACCTTCAATGATTCACTTAGCAACTGTGGCAAGAAAGGTCGTAAAATGGGGCAAAACTCACTTAACAAATGTCTCCCTTAGCAACAGAGATTTGGGGCTCAGTTGTGGTTGAGGACTACCTGTAATTAAAACATCTACATTCAGAATACTTTCGCCAACCTACCTCTGACTTGTATCATTTTGATGACGTTGCCTACATATTCATATAGCAGGACCAGGTTGCACTGAGCAATATCAATCCCTTCGTCAGCAACTGAAGTTGCTATTAGCAGCTTGCTGTCCCCGTGGGTTTTGAAGGCATCCAAAGTCCCTTTCTGATTTGGGAGGGTCATGCCTAAGAGAGAGATGATGAAGGAGAAACCAGAAGATCAACCCTACAAATATTGCCCTTATCACAGGTCTGCGGAGGGTGATCAAGAAATAGTACAGGGTAATAAAAGAATCTAGCCTTGGTAAGAATCTCTGCTTCACAAAATACAACACCATGGACAGGTTTCAAGTTCTTAATGAAGTTGCAGGGCAATGCTTGAAAGTGTGGTGTAGGAGAAGGAATGGCAGAACGTGAGGGCAGAGTGAAAAGGGGGATCGGCCTAGAATCCCTACGTAGCCACAAGAGAACAAAGTCCAACCCCCTTTGAGTACTGTTGATACTTATCTAACTCTAAGCAAGTGCCCACCAATAAATCAGTTTAATTGAACCTTCATGTCTGGACCTGGTCTTTCACACCAGATACTGGGAACCATGTTTATTGGAAACCGCCAGGAGAGGTCAGGCTGTGTGTGATATTTCTACCACCCTGGTGCACGGCTCCAATCCACTGAATAAACCCTGACTTCTCAATACTTCCAGGAAAAAAAAAACAACAGGTTAGTTCTAACCAGTCTAGAGACTGCAATATATTCATTTGGTTCTAAAAGGAACCAAGCACAATATTCTGAAGGGCAGAAGTCACCATTGCACAGTACAGGTGGTCCTTGACTTACAACAGACCATTTAGTGACTGTTCAAAGTTACAACAGCACTGTAAAAAGCCACTTATGGCCCTTTTTCACACTTTACAGACCCCTCGCATCCTGGACATAAACTGTTTCAACTCCTACCCTCAAAATGATGCTATAGAGCACTGCAACTAGACACAAGGACACCATCACTCTGCTAAACAAATAATTCCCTCAACACTGTCAAACTATTTACTAAGTCTGCATTATTATTAATCTTCTCATCATTCCCATCACCCATCTCCTCCCACTTATGACTGTATGACTGTAACCCTGTTGCTGATATCCTTAAGATTTATATTGACTGTTTCTCTATGACTATCATTAAGTGTTGTACCTTATGATTCTTGATGAATGTATCTTTTCTTTTATGTACTTCGAGAGCATATGCACCAAGACAAATTCTTTGTGTCTAATCACACTTGGCCAATAAAGAATTCTATTCTATTCTATTCTATTCTATTCTATTCTATTCTATTCTATCCATTCCAGGATCCCCATGGGCCTATGATCAAAATCTGGATCCCTAGCAATTGGCATATTTATGATGGTTGCAGTATCTTGAAGTCATGTGATCACGTTTGGTGACCTTCTGACAAGCGAAGTCAACGGGGGAGCCAGATTCACTTAACGATCTATGATGTACTACATTGTGCACAATGAACCCAATCTTAGATATGTTTCTTTATCCATAAAAGGGAGTAGCAAGCAAAGATCCAATTAAGGTCGTCTTGGCCTTTATATATTTTGAGAGAGGCAATGGGGAAAAAATGTTCAAAATTGTTTTAATAGTTTCTCTGAAATTCAAATAATTGCTAAAAGCTGAAAATGTATATAAAGAATGCATTAAATTAATAGATCTCAAAAACTTTAGTTTCTTATGAACTAACTCACTTGATATACTTGTATAGAAGATCTTGGATAATTTTTGTTTAGGAAACTTTTATTTCATATTGAAATATAGTTTCACATTTTAGTTATCATGAGTTTCACTACTGGTAACCCTCAATTTACCATTTGTTTTGTGACCATCTGAAGTTACAACAATATTGAAAACAGTGACTTATGACTGGTCCTTGCACTTACAACTATCTCATGATCCCCATGATCACGTGATCAAAATTCAGATGCTTGACAACCAGCATGCATTTATGATGGTTACAGTGTCCAGGATCATGTGATCACTATTTGGGACTGTCCTAGAAGCTAAAGCACTGGAGAAGCTGGTTTTATTTAATGACTGCCATGATTCGCTTACCAGCCATGGCAAAAAGAGTTGTCAAATCAGACATGACTCACTTAACAATCGCCTTGATTAGTAATAGAAATTCTGGTTCCACTTGTGGCCATATGTTGAGTACCATCCCCAACCTATAGTGTCCATCCAAGTTGCCTCACCTGTACAGTGGTTTCTTTTCCCACGTCCTATCAGTGCCTGTGGCTTCAGATGCTTAAGTTCAGGTGTTTCTTCTATCCAATTCTTCAATGCCTGTAAAATTCATTTGTGACAATAGGGATCTAAGTTTCAATTGGCATATTTGGCTGGCATGATTGTGCGTAGCCCTTTGTACATAATCACAGAACCTTTGGAAATATCTTTACACTATTACATTTTAATAATAATAATAGTAAGCACATTCCTTAACATTGGAAATTCCACTCCCAGTTTCTGTCCTGAGGACTTACCTGTAATTTCTTTTTCATCACCAACACCGTAACAGCAAAAACAAGGAGGGGGATGCTAAAATTGACCCTACCCATTCTTATGATGCTACCAGGTGAGGCTTTCAGCAGCTCACCAGCTAGTTAGAAGAGTGCATTGTGGTCCCATTCCAGGGGAAATTCCCCACCCATCTCAAAACACAGGTAAACTGATCTTAAATGCTAAGCCACACATAGCAGAAAATGGGGGAGGGGGGGAATCCCACTTGCTCCATATTGGAAGAGTTTCTTACTGCCAGCAGTGCTCTTGTCTTCACAAAGAGAATAGTGCGCGTCTCAGGGTTGACATGATATGCCTCTCCCAAAATCTCTGTAATATCTTCCAATTTTGGGTTTTCATTCGATTCATCCTCAGAAGCAGCAGTGAGTTCTAGCAAATTAACTGGGAGGAAAAAAATGCAATTATCTAAGGATGGATAATGAAAGGGACACCTTCCCTACAAAACTATAACCTAACACCATACAGATAAATAATTACATTTTATTGTACTTGTTTGTATAGGTGGTTAGCTGCATTTCTAAAGGATTCAAAAACCATCTACAATAATTTTGCATTTCACCTTTCACCCAGGGCAGTATGGATCAGGATTTTTTTTTAATTCTTGGAACTGGTTTATGATCAAGTTTTATCAGTTCCCTCTCTCTCCCACCCACCCTCTCTCTCCTTCCCTCCCTCTCTTTCTTCCTGAGCATGGTCTATGCTTTGACCTAATTCTCAATGAGCCAAATATGATCACTTAATACCCACTTAATAATTAAAAAATTGTAAGTTATTACTGCAAAGCTACAGTAGCCTTTTCCATGCCATTCTAGTTTTCTGATACAATTACTATATTTTTCGGAGTATAAAACGCTCCAGACTATAAGACGCACCTACCTTTTTTGGTGAGGAAAACAAGAAAAAGAAATCTGCCTCTGCCTCCCAGCAATTTTGCCTCCTTGCAGCAAACAGCAAATAGCCTGCTTTATTTTCATTTTCATTTTCAGCATAGCTTGATTAGCACAAGAAAAAAAAATCTGCTCCCAGCAATTTACTACCTTGCAGCAAGCAGCAGTGGCCCGTCGGAGGCCAACAATCAACTTGTGCTAATTAGGCGATGCTGAAGCTGAAACGAGCTGTTTCTTCTTGCTGCTTGCTGCAAGGAGGTAAACTGCTGGGAAGCAGAGGCTAAAGGGTGGGGGCCAGTGAGTGGGCGGGGCTACATTTGGTGTATAAGATGCACCTAAATTTTCACCCCCTTTTAGGGGGAAAAAGGTACGTCTTATACTCCGAAAAATACAGTAACTGGTAATATATCAACAATCAACCATATGAACTTGCACTTGAAAATGATAAAATTAGGCAGCCAACACAATTTCCTTTTTTTTTCAAAACCAGCCCCTTATTTTCAACATGTACAATTGCATTTCGTTGGGACCTGCCAATACCTTAAACCCTTCTTGCATATACCTTCCACAGAAATAAAAATAAATTTAAGTTCACTTTACAGACCATCAAGTATGCTACTACAAGATTTAAATCTCTGATTTGCTCTTTTGTTTACTTAAGAGTCCCTCTGCTAAGGAAATGGGCAGTTAAAAAGGAGAGAGAGAGAGAGAGATAGAAAGATAGAAAGGGAGAGGATAAAAAGGGAGAGGATAGAAGAGATAGATAGATAGATAGATAGATAGGTAGATAGATAGATAGATAGATAGATGATAGGTAGGTAGGTAGGTAGGTAGACAGAGAGAAAGAGAGAGAGTTGATAAATATTGTTTGAGGATTGAAATATTACTGGAAGACAGGACAGTTATATTCTTTATTGCTTCTAATACATTTTGAAAGTCAAATTTCTCTGTTGGAATAGACAGAAGTTTGACCTATCAAAGCAATATGAATGTAGGGCCTTTTTAAAATACATATAAAGCACCTTCAAAATTTGAAGCCAGCTGGTGTTCAATATCATCAAAGTCGCTATTGTTGATATCCTCAAAATAATCCTTCAGATAAACCAAAGCATCTTTGGTTCGGGCATCTTCATTGATGATTAAGGCATCATTGTATTTCTGTGATTAAAAATATTATTTACATTATTTTTATACCATGAAAAGGCCATTCTGAAAATATGGCAGCAAACAACACTCAGGAGGGAAAGGGGAAGTGAAGCCCTTACAATCACATGAGGTCTTCATTTAATGACGGCCATAGGGACTGCTGGAAATAGCTAACCCACACAGTCCTGTGACATCACCCTTTATGACCTGGTCCCAATTGCTATTGTAACCCAAGGACTACCTGTAGCGATGTGACCTATTTCAAATTTGAATCATTTCGAATTCAATGACTTGCTTGAATCACCTTTCACATCTGAGACACATTCTGAAAGATCAAAGCAGCCTCGTTCAAACCTAAAGCAACTGATTCAACTCGTTCAAACCTAAAGCAGCATTTCAAAAGAGAGACCCTTCCAATTCACTAGACTGGAATTGCCCTTTTTCCACAGTTTTTTTTTTAAAGCACTTTGAGGTGCAACTGAAAAAACTACAGGTAGTCTTTCACTTATGATAGTTCGCTTAGTGGCCATTTGAAGTTACAATGGCACTGAAAAAAGGGACTTGGGACCATTTTTCACACTTATGACCCTTGAAGCATCTCCATGGTCACATGACTTACATTTGGATGCTTGACAACTGACCCACATTTATGTTGGTTGCAATGTCGTGGGGGTCAGGCGATCCCCTCTTACGACCTTCTGAACAAGCAAAGTCCACGGGGAAGCCAGATTCATTTAACAACCGCGTTACTGATTTAACAACTGCAGTCATTCACTTAACAAATGTGGCAAGAAAAGTCACCTGCATATTAGGCAGATGTATTAACCTCTAGGCCATGGTCTCTCCTTACTTTGTCAACCGTACCACAGGAGAGATTAAGTGTTTTTCCACTGAGTACAGCCTGGTACAGCCTGGTACAGCCGACAAAATGAAGAGAGCCTGTGGCCTAGAGGTTAATACATTTGCCTAATATGCAGGGGGCTCGGGTTCGAATCCCAGAAGGGTATGGCTAGCTGATGAGAACTGTACTCATAAATTTAAATTTAACACAAAATACCATATTTTTCAGAGTATAAGACATACTTTTTCCCCCCCTAAGAGGGTGAAAATTTGGGTGCGTCTTATACATCAAATGTAGCCCCGCCCACCTGCCAGTCCCCACCCTTTGGCCTCTGCCTCCCAGCAATTTGCCTCCTTGCAGCAAACAGCAAGTTTCAGTTTCAGCACAGACTGATTAGCACAAGCAACTGATGTTGGTTGAACTGGCCTGCGACCATCAGCTGTTTCAGGCTGCAGGGATTGCCATTGCCTATTGCCACCTCTGCACACCCCATTTTTGGCCTCCGCATCCCATTTTTGGCCTCTGCGTGCCCCATTTTCCACCTATTCCAATCCCCGCCAACCAGAATGGGCGGAAAATGGGGCACGTGGAGGTGGCAATAGGCTATGGCAATCTCTGCAGCCTGAAACAGCTGATCGTTGGGAGGCCGATCCAACTGACAATCAGCTGCTTGTGCTAATTAGTCTGTACTGAAACTGAAACAGGCTGTTTGTTGCAAGAAGGCAAATTGCTGGGAGGCAGAGGCAGATTTTTTTTTCTTGTTTTCCTCCCTCAAAAATGGTGTGTCTTATAGTCTGGAGCATTTTATACTCCAAAAAATACAGTAGCTTGTCATGGAAGCCTGCGAAAGTGCCTGGATTGGGGCTGAAAGCCGAAGCAGTAATACTCTGTTCCATATTTGGGTAGACCAGATTGCCCCGATAGTAGACTGGTCTCACCAGAAAAACACTTAAACCAAGTTACTCTTAATACACTGTTGACTAAAGTAATGCCAAACATTAGGAAACAGGACAGGAGAAACACAGCTCAAGAGTAATAGAGCAGTGGTGTCAAACTCACGGCGTCACATTGTCGTCACATATCACTTTTTCCTCTTTCACTAAACCAGCGTGTGACGCATGCAGCCCATGAGTTTGACACCCCTGCAATAGAGCAACAAGGCAAGAAGAAGGAAGTTACCCACCCGGAGATGCTCCGTGCAAATAAAAAGAGCTCTGCAGATTCGGCTCTCGTCTTCCTTATTTGGTAACTGTAACACCACACCTTTCTTCTGCACGTCGACGATCCACTGCTCATATTTCTGTGTCCCATAACATTGGTTCTTCATCACAGACAAGTTATCTAATGGAGAAAGATTTTTTTTAAAAAAAACGTACTGAAGGCCTACAATGAAAAGCAGAGATAACTCTTTATTCACATTCTGATTCAAGGCGTGTTGTAACCTACAGTACTATATATTGTATTGTTCTATGAACATATGGTCTCTATCACTGCACGCTGGCCTTTGACAAGGTGGTGAAGACACGGATGTTAAGGGCACTCTGGTGTGGTTGTCTATGATTTATGATTTTTTTTTAATTGGGGGCCTTGATTTTGTCTTTTTTCTTTTTTTCTTTAAACAGATAATGGTTGTTTTATTCTCCTTTTCCACCCATGCAGATTTGTTACAGAAATAATTAAATGGTGTATACATTAGATTGCACATAAGAATATTGTGTGGTATGGAGTTCTTCTAACCACTGCACCACCACAGCTCTTAATGTGAATTGTATAACACAGTATACTTTAATATGCAGTTTATATTATTTTGAAGTGATAATGCAGCTGTATTATGCACAGTGGAATATATTATGTATACAAAGTATTTTATTACAGAGCTACATCGTACAGTGAACTGAATTATAATTTTTGGGATGAATGGTGTTAATTGTACTATGTAATGATTAATGTATCTATGTAATGTATGTGTGTGTATCCATACGTACATGTATATACACATCTTATTTAAAAAATAATGCTCTTAGAAAGAGACAGCTTTTGATCAGGTCGTAGGAAATAGTGATGAGTTTACAAAACTATGTTACTTCAATGAAGCATATAACTGACATCACCAAGCAATCTCAATTGTCTTACCAATAGGATAAAATTGTCTTGCTAGAGCCTCTGCTTTCGACATCATCTGAGATACAATATCTACAAAGCGATTTTGTGGTCGAGTTCCAACGAGCCTAATAACTGCAGTAAAAAAGAAAAAAGAAAAAAGAAACTGCCATTCTTAGTGTGTTATTAGCCGCACATTTAACTATTCTAATTATTACAGGCCTTTTGTTCAAGAAAAGATTGAAGATTTCTTAGAATGTGGGGAGCTAATTTATTATGTTACCTTTTTAAATACTTTTGTCCTTCGGAGGTACAGCTATAATCCCAATATACTAGCCACCAAGTATATTGCAGCGGTTGTTACCTGACACAACAACATGAGGCTCAAAATGTTTGTTTTTCAAAAGGCAGATGCTCTAGAGGTGTAGCTAGCCTAGTTCTGCTGAGCAAACAAAATCGAATGAAACTTGGAAGCACTTTAAATTATAACTTATTCTTGCATACGTTTTCATAAGGTAGAGTCCACTTCATCGATGCATGGAAGTTAGGTAGTCCTACACTTACAACAGTTCATTTAGTGACCGTTTGAAGCAAGAAGGGCACACACATAGCTCCATTTGCACCAGCGGCGGGCACAAGCATTTCGCCGCTCCTGCAAATGGAGCATGCGCATGCCTGCCCTGCACTTTTGCAGCCCCGTTCCGAGTGGCTCAAGGCCCACTAGTGGGCCATGGTCCAGGGGTTGGGGACCTCCGATATAGTACATCCACGATGACTCTTCAGAATGGGTTATCCAATTATGGGTTCATCTCACTGAGAGATGGGTTCTATGGCAGTTCATCCCAATATCACGTCTCAACAGAACTATGAAATGAAAGTGTCTGGAAAGCAATCCAATCTGAACTACAGGTAGATTGACACTAGATTTCATGGGCATTCCCCACACCTATTTGCAGCAGCGGGAAACGTGAGACAAATATGGTTGTGCGATGTTAATATATTTCCTTCATTACACAAAAAAACCAGTTTCTTAGTATAAATTTCTGAGGAACAAGATTCGTGTACGTGACAGTTTGTGCTTTTCTTGGAGGCAACTATTTAGCCACGATGAGAACAAAATGCAGCCCCATATCTGCCTATTCCTATTCACGTATATCTCCTCTTAATTTGGAGGGGTGGAGGCACTGGAGGGAGGCAGCATAAAAATTCCAGCATAATTGCATTGTAAGGGATTTCAAAGTTAAAAGTGGTCAGTGACAGGTCAAAGTTATGATGACCTTGAAAGGGTCCTTTATGACCAATAAACACCCCCAGCCCTTATAAATTTGTTTGCCTCTTCCATGGACATATGATCTTGACTTGGGTGGCCTGGCAACCTGTTCACATTTACAACCAGTTGTTAAGCGCCTTGCAATTGTGGGTTTGCCATTTGCAATCTTCTCCGCTGGCTTCCCCAGAAAGTCAGTGGGGAAGCTGGCAGGGAATATTGCAAGCTGAGGGGACTCCCTCTCATCTCTGGGAGCTGCCTGCCTACTGGGGGATAATCTCAGCTCTGCCCCCACAAAGATGAGATTTGCAGCTTGCAATGAATTTCTCCTCCTTTCCATTTTCTGTTGGGCTCCAGAAAAGGAGCTAAAAGCATTAAGGTTTTAAAATCTTCAGGGTTTTAGCTCTGCTTCTGCAACTGAAGGATTCCCCTCCTTCAAATCTCTTTACCTGAGAATCTTTCTGCTTAATGACCTAGGACTGTGATGGCGAACCTATGGCACGGGTGCCACAGGTGGCACCTGGAGCCATATCGGTGGGCACGCAAGCTCAGCTTTGGCACGCATGCGTGCGCTGGCCAGCTGATTTTTGGGTCTTCTGGGCCCACCAGAAGTCAGGAAACACACTGTTTCTGGCCTCCGGAGGGCCTAGAAAAGCTCTGGACCCTGGGGAGAGCGAAAAACAGGCCCACCAGCGCCACCATGCCATAAGTGGGGGGAGCATAGGGGGCGGGGCCCGGCGCATAGAATTATGGATGTGGGCATGCATGCATGTGACCCCACCGTGCTTCTCCCGCTTTTGGCACACGATGGCAAAAAGGTTAGCCATCACTGACCTAGGATATCACTTATTGACTGCAACCAGCGGTGCTGAGATTACAGGCCCTCTCTGAAGCAGTCATGTGGTTGTCTCACTTAATGACCCTTTTGCTTAACAACTGAGTTTCCAGTCCCAAGTATGGTCATTAAACTGAAGAACTACATGTACTCTTTAAAAAAATAACTACTTGTATTCCAAGAGAGATAATTAGAATGCAGGCTCACTTTTTTCAGGTTTATGAACAATTTCTTCTAGGTCCTTTACATTCTTTCTGACTGTTGAGATCACTTCAATATTGAGTGAAGCACAAATCTTGCAGATGTAGTCTATGGCCTCACTTACATTTTTGGCATTGCCAATGCCAGGGGAAGCGGTCAATCCTACAATCTGAATAATTAAAATACATTCACATTCACGTTAAAGCAGAAGTACCATCCATCAATTAAGACAGTAAAACATGAAAATAAAAAGAACAAGAAGAAAAAAAACAGGCAATGTTATTTCATTATTTTCTATTTTCACTGGCCACTTATAGCTTTTCCTGGTAGAGATCAATTGAAATCAGAAATGACCTCTTAATCTTATTCAAAGAAATACCAGTACTAGTATTAAATACAGTAATTACAATTTAAATTAATATCTTAAGATTCTTTACATAAAAATACTCCATCATGGCATTTAGAAATTAAGTTTTAGAAGATGTATATTTTTGTTACTTTCTATCTTGTTTCCCATTAAAAACAATTCCAAATCAACCTTGTCTCGAAACATTGTGGATGCTCTATTACTGGAGGCTTTCAAAGAGACTAGACAACTATTTGTCTGAAATGGTATAGAGCAGGGGTGTTAAACTCACGTTGTCACATAACATATTGGGACTTTTTTTCCCCTTTACCAAACCTGGTGTGCGCGTGGCCAGCGCATGACGCATCCGGCCAATGGGCCAGGAGTTTGACAGCCCTTGTGTAGGATATCATGATCAAGCAGGGGGTTGGACTAGAAGACCTCTGAGGTCCCTTCCAACTCTATTATTCTATGTTCTAAATCTTACTGTCAGTCATTTGAAATAGGCCAGGTCAATAAAGAGGAATGGTTGGAGTTTCAAGAATGCTCTTTGTTGTTGTTGAAGTATTATAACAGAATCTTGAAAGCCTGCCAGACTTTCTCTAAAAATCAAGATGGATTTTTCTGAGTTTCTTTCTCACACTTTCTCCTTTCCCAGGAATATTCTTTTCTGAAATTCTTCCTCCCTTTGCCATTTCCGGCATCCAATCTACAGAACATACCATTGCATTTATTTTCATTTATTTAAAAGGGGAATACATTTCTAGGATAAATAGCAAAACACTGCTAGATGCTAGTGATGGTTCAAATCATCAGTTTCTAATCCCAGAAATTATCAGACTTTTATCCATGTAGCCATTTGGAGTCAGGTACAATTCAAAGGTGTGTAACAACAATATTTCTAATTGTTTGAAAAATTTCTTCCAGTTGATATCGTGGCACTATCGGACACAAAGAGTGTGACTCTGTGAACTCGCACTGAATTCCTTCACTGGAGGGCCCCATAAGGGGCTAAAGTCACCCTGTAGGGGTGACAAAAAGTGGAGGGGTGCCCTGCAGGTCGTGGAGAGTTGTTGCTCCCTTGCTTGACCCAGAGTTAATTCCCTCTCATCCAACTAAGAGGAGAGACCGCTATTATGGCTGCTGTGAAGCTGGGGCAGCCGAAGAAACAAAGAATGTGCTGGAGGAGTGTGGGTGAACAGGCAAACAATTACAGCGAGACAAATAACAGATCTGAAAGAAAAGATTTTAAGAAGAGACCGCAAAACCTTTTAAAATTTACCAAGATTGGATCTGTAACTTTTATTGGCAATAAGGCATTTTAAAATTCTGGAATTACTTGTCAGAATTTTGATTATTTGTTTGAATAAACATAAACTGAACCTGTTAGAATTTGTGCAATGTTGAAGTTAAGCTGAAGGTGCCACTTACTGGTGAATGGAATAGACATTATACTCCTATAACCCTGAGGAAAATACTGATAAGACAAGAGGCGAAAGTGGAAATAACACCTGGAGGACTGCTGTGCTATCTACTACTCTATACTTATCTACTCATGACTACTGGAGCTCTAATGGTGAGAACACAGAAGACATCTAAGCCAGATCCTCTGGAGGTTTGGCAGCAAAAAGATAGTAGAGATGGAAGAAATACTTAGGTGAAACAGGAAAGATGTAGAGATGAAGACCCAAGGAAGGAATTTGGGAGGCAAGTCAAAAAATGAATAAGAATTGAAATATTAAAACAGGCAAGAGATGATGGATAGAGAAAATATTTTGTTACACAAGATTGGCTTTACTAGGAGCTAGAACAGAGGCAGAAACAAGAAATAGAGGGAATATTATTATACATATTTTTATATAATATACTAAAAGTAATAGCTAGATGTAAAGATTAGATGTTGAAAGATGGTGACATTATGTATGCTTTAATATTGTTATTGTCATTCGAATGGGAGACTAAAATGCTGAACAACTAAACGAAGGCCTATATTTTAACACAAATATGTATAACATTACAATTACATAAGTATGATCTAAGTAACAAATAATATTAATACTATCAGTATTTGCATTCAAATGAATGATACCCAGATGCCTCACTGTTCATGTATTGATATTGATGTATATTCAAAAATTTAAAAAAAAAATAAAAAAGAAAAATTTCTAACAACATTTCTTGAATATTTATTCAAGGGGTGGACAATTAATCCTCCACATGTTGCCAAATTACAACTTCCAGTGCCTTTGATCATTAATTAAGTTATGGAATTAAAGTTCAGCAATATTTTTGAAGCAATGCAATTTGCTTAGCCTTGCTTATGGCTTATTATTTGCTTAATATTAAGTTGCTATTTCCTGTTCTAACAAGTATTATCAGAAATAATGTATTTTAGAAAATAAGGCTCAAGTCTTGGAAGCAGAACGATGAACAGATCAACTGCAGACACATTTCGAATGCCAAGTTTGGCTCTGAGTGTATTGACTGTGTTTATGATACTGGAATGACACTGTTGTTGTGGTTTCTTCCTAAAAGTCTCCTTATCTAAAAAGTAAGCAAGTACTTTTTCAAAATGTCTTTCCATGTTTGGCACAATATGCCAAATTACTAAATTGAACACGTAACTGCATTCTTTTTGTTCATGGATTAAAATTTACTAAAGTCAGATTTTTTTGCAAAGTGAAACTCAAATAATTACCATATTTTTTGGAGTATAAAATGCACCTTTTCCCCCTAAAAGTGGGTGAAAACATAGGTGCGTCTTATAGACTGAATGCAGGCGTTTTTGGCCTCCCGAATCCTCCGTGCGTCATGTTTTCACCCTCTCCGTCCCCCAGAAAACGAGCCGTGCAGAGCACTGCAGAATGCTTCTGGGGGTCGGGGAGGGTGAAAAAGCGACATGTAAAGGCCAAAAACTAATTTTTTCTTGTTTTCCTCCTGTAAATTTAGGTGCATCTTATAGTCCAGTGCGTCTTATAGTTCGAAAAATACAGTATGTTATTTAAGAATAGAGTGGGAGACAAACTGGATCTCTGCCACAATATTGTCAGACTAAATGTCTCCTGGAGTACAGATGTGCATGCTATCTCCTTGAGAAGTTCAACGTTTTTCATATTGTCTTCGTGTATTAGAAGAGGATACACAACTTACTAACAACGACATATTTCTTTTACTAACATGAGAAAACTCCCCGTATTATCTTACCTGAGGCAATGAGCGTGCACCTTGCTTCAGTTTAAGGTCCAAGTACTTGGACATTAACATATTGTACGGGTTATTCCCCGTAGTGTTGTGGCACTCATCGAATATCATCAATGTGAATATTGAAAGAGAAAGAATTGTCCCATTATTCAGAGAGTTCAAAAGAGTCTGCGGCGTCATGACAATAATATCATTCTGATTAATAACTATGTCTGCAGGAGTCAGGAAAGAATTTTCCCCACAGATGCCTGCAATGTTGTAGCTGCAAGAAAAGCGACAGATACTTCTCAGAACACCATCAACCCTGTTTAAGCCTTTGATCTAAAACTGCAAAATTAGGGAATATATATATACCATATATTTTTCGGAGTATAAGACGCACCTTTTTCCCCCCTAAAAGGGGGTGAAAATTTAGGTGCGTTTTATACACCTAAAGCAGCCCCGCCCACCCACTGGCCCCCACCCTTTGGCCTCTGCCTCCCAGCAAGTTACCTCCTTGCAAGCAAACAGCAAGAAAAAACAGTTCCTTTCATCTTTAGCACAGGTCTAATTAGCACAAGTTGATTGGATCGGCCTCCCGACTCTCAGCTGATTTGCTCTCAGCTATTTTGCGCAGGGCTCTGCTGTTTGCTGCAAAGAGGTAAATTGCTGGAGCAGATTTTTTTCCCCCTTGTGCTAATCAAGCTATGCTAAAAACGAAAATGGAAGTAAAGCAGGCTGTTTGTTGTTTGCTGCAAAGAGGCAAAATTGTTCAGAGGCAGAGGAAGATTTCTTTTTCTTCTTTTCCTTACCAAAAAAGGTAGATGCGTCTTATACTCCGAAAAATACGGTATACAGACAAACACACATAATTACTCAGGAATTGGTCATATCTGACAAATTAGCTTTTTTATAAAAATTGCGACATAGGTGCTTATCACATGTACAACTACACACTTTATACATTACGAAGCAAACTGCTGTTCCAGACATTGATTTGAAAGCAGGGTGGATTTGATTTAAGTCATGATTTAAATCACTAATGAAAGGGCTTGATTTAAATCAACTCGATTTAAATCATAATTTTTAAAGAGCAACTGTCATCTCTGTCCCACAGCAGCTCCTCCTCTGACCTGCTGTTGACTCACCGACAGTCCCAATATTGCAGAATATACAGCCTGATGCTACATAACTAAGCTCCATTTCATGCTGAATAAACTAAATTAGTTTAGTTTGGTTTAATGCGATTTATATGTCGCCCTATCTCCAATGGACTCAGGGCAGCTCACAACAATAAAATGCACAATTGCACGTTAAAACAATATAAAATTAAAAGTCCAAATTAAAACAATTTAAAATCAATTTAAAATCTTTTAAGAAACCCCCCCCCCCATCAGTCCAGGCTGTGAAACAGCCAGGTCTTCAAATCACGGCGGAATGAGCGAAGGTCAGGGGCCATCCGGAACTCCAAAGGAAGTTGGTACCAAAGGGTGGGTGCGCCCACAGAGAAAGCTCTCCCCCTGGGGGTCGCCAGGGGGAGATTAGTAAATTAGTAATGTATCTTAAATAGAAAAATATCTTTAAATATGATTTTTACTCCAAAAGCGTTTTATTAAAATAAATTTAATAAAAATCAAAAAAAATCTGATTTAAATTTAAAAAATCCAATTTAAATTGAAAAAATCCGATTTAAATTTTAAAAATTCAATTTTTTTTAAAAAAATTGTTTTTTATCAACCCCGTTTCAAAGTAAGCAAGGGTACTAAATTTCATCCTTGAGATATGGCAGACTATCTTTACAGAGCAGAGGTCCCCAGTCCCTGGGCCACGGCCCACTACCAGGCCTTGAACCTTTCTGAACTGGGCCATGGAAGTTGCGGGCAACCGCACGAGCGTATTCCATTTGCACAAGTGGATGGCAGTGTGCCTGCTGTTCACACAAATGGAGCTGTGCACACAGGCAGACTTCCCTGATGCATGGGCAGGACCATCTCCTCTCCCCCTCCCCCACCAGTCTGCAAAGCTGAAAAGGTTGGGGAACTCTGCTTTAGAGCAACAATCTAAATCCATGGCTAAAAAAGACACTATTGCTATTATTTTAGAACTAGGAAACAACAGGAAATCTGCCCAGGACAGATTAAGACAGAGGTCTTCAAACTTGGCAGCTTTAAGACTTGTGGACTTCAACTCCCAGAATTCTCCAGCCAGCTAGAAAAAGAAGAAAAGAAAAGAAAGAAAAAAAAATATAGAAAGTGACCTTGTCACTTTATCACATCCTTTATCTTATTGAAGGTGCCTGTTTGTTAATTTTGTTGTCTTACCTAATTTTACACTCTCCTTTCTTTTGATTTATCCAATCGTACCATCTATTCCATGCCGTGTAGTATTTTGAGTCTACCTTATCTTTTAACTCAAATGTTAATTTATCCATTTCAGCACAATTGTAAATTTTTTTGATTATTAGGTGATCTGTTGGCAATTGATCCGTTTTCCAATATTGAGCTAATGCCAATCTAGCTGCCGTAATTATATGTAATATTAAATATTTTATTTCTTTCCTATAGTTTTCTTTGATCATACCTAATAGAAACATTTCTGGTTTAAACTCTATTTCCTCTGCTGTTATTTCTGTTAGCCATGTTTTTATTTTTTCCCAGAATTTCCTAATTTTTGGGCAAAGCCACCAGACATGAAAAAAAGTGCCCTGTGCCTGTTTGCATTTCCAGCAAGTTGGGTTTAAATTTGGATACATCTTCGCTAATCTCTAAGGGATCAGATACCATCTATTCCACATTTTATACTTTTGTAGAAGTCCACAAGTCTTAAAGCTGCCAAGTCTGGGGACCCCTGGACTAAGATCATACTCATTTTTGAAGTATTCATAGAAGACTTTCTTCTGTTGTTCATAAACTGGAACTTTTGTAGTGAGGAAGACCACTTTTCCTGTCTGCCCAGCAGGCCTGTTGCAGAGATGATGCTGACATATCATAATAGACACAAAAGTCTTCCCAGATCCTGTAAAAATGAATAAAGGCTAGTTGGACGCATTTGGAAGCAATGGCCTACAAATTTGAACTACAAGCTGGCAAGTTCATACAGAGGGTCCTCTTACATAGGAGATCACAACTGGGACAGGAAACTCCAACACGGAAAATTTCTTACCCTAACAGGTTTATTTCCCCTACAGTTATTGAATTGTTGCAATTGTTAAGCAAAACCTATCACTATGACACATGATTTTATTTGCTTCTTGAAAGCCAGTTGAAAATCACACAATTAGTGATCACATGTCTGTGGGATACTGTGATGTTTGTAAATGGACACAAAACTTTTTTTTTTAATGCAGTTTTACCTTTCAGTATTTGCTAAACAAGGCAGTTGTGTAGAGAGGACTACCCATACTCCATAGTCATTTTCTTACATGGCAATATTAACTAAATATTCCTTTCTAACCTGCTCCCTCAGTTGTAATATAATGCCATCTTTAAAAATTGCGCTACGAAGATGTTTGTGACGCACCATTTAAGTATTATTTACTATTTAATATTATTGTGTATAGCAGTGGTTCCCAAACTGTGCGCCGCGGCTCCCTGGGGAGCCGCGCTATCGTCATAAGGGCGCCGCGAAATATTCCGCCCGCTGGGTCTAACGCTGATGCGCCATTTCTGAAACGTCTAGTGCGCATGCGCAGTTGCAAGTCGGATTGCTATGGGAGCCGCGAACCGAAAAAGATTGGGAACCTCTGGTGTATAGGAATCTTTTTTGCATATTTTCAAAGGCATTTTCACTAAAACCATGATCTGTTCTTTAATACAACACAATTCTTCAGCATAAAAAAAGACATGTTCAAGCCCAGATGGTATGGAAGAGTGAAACTTAGAATCCCTTTAAGCTTGGCAAAAAAAATGAGCCAGGGTTGTTTAATATTCCTGTAAAGGGATTATCAAGGTTTGATGATGGCACTAGCAAACCATTCAGATCTCCATCATAGCAGGAAGGGAAAAATGTAAGAGTTTTTTTTTCCTCAGAAATTTATCTTATAGCTCTTATTTTTTTTAAAAAAAGAAGAAGTCTAAAATAATTTTCCATTCCAATCAGCAAGAAGCTTACTTCTACGGGTTACTGTAGTTCGGAGAAATATGATCTTACCAGTAGGGGCACAAATCATGGTGTGTTTGCCATTAATAGCAGGCTCAGCAAGTTCTATCTGATAGCTCCTTGGATTCCTCAGAACGTATCTGGTCCGTTGGAAGGTATCTAGAAAACAAGTGAAGAAAAGCACAGTGAAAAAATTGTAATACGTATAAAATACAACATATGTATGGCATGTAAAATGGAATATCTACTGTAGCAATAGTACTTAAGACTTACATACCGCTTCATAGTGCTTTACAGCCTTCTCTAAGTGGTTTATAGTTAGAAGTTACAAGAGCACTGAAAAAAGTGACTTATGACCATTTTTTTCACACTTAGGATGGTTGGAGTGCTCATCCCCATGGTCACATGATCAAAATTTGGACGCTTGGCAATCAGTTCATATTTATGACAGTTACAGGGTCCCAGGGTCATGTGGGATCACCTTTTTTCAACCTTCTGACTGGCAAAGTCAGTGGGGAAGCCAGATTCACTTTACAACCGTGTTACTAACTTAACAACTGCAGTGATTCACTTAACAACAGTGGCTGGAAAAAAAATCATAAAATGGGGCAAAATTTACTTAATAACTGTCTCCTCATCAAGGCCATTGAAAGTAATTTTCTGTGAGGAAGAACCATAAGATCACTTGGCTCTTGCAGAGATGGTGTCAGCTGGTAATTTCTGAAGAACCTTCTTCTATCATAGCTTGCCATTATAAAAGGTAACAATTAGGGGTAGGTGTCCAAATTTACCTTGGTTTTCTTTACCCTCTGTAGGTCTTTTTTCTTTTTTGTTAATTTAGACTGGCACAAAACTGATTAAAATCAAATAACCATACATATAAAATTGAAACTTTTGCATGCATGTGTCATTTTGTACAATGATCTGTGAAAATGCTTATAGGCTTGGTGACTTGGTTTAAACATGGTGGTTAGAGCCTGAAGCAATTCTAAATAAAAGTATGAAGGCCTTTTTGTCTGATTCAAGGGGCAAAAATTGTGCTTATGCCCCATGTTCAATTGTCAAAAAGTAACATTTTTCAAAAGAAGAAAATACCCTGCAAGCTTTCTAATATAGGCCTGTGAAAGACACCTCCCAGAGAAAATGATGAGGTGAAAATACATAGAATTTGAGCTAGGTACGCTAGTCCTCTTAAAAGAGCCCTTGCTTCATCAACCATATTTGCATTCAAGCTATTTCAGAATAAGGGCCTTCACTGGCTCTGGCTGGTACTTCAAACTACGTTAAAGGTAAATGTAATTCATTTTAAAATAAATGAGTATTCTTTTGGTAATGAACCATTTCTATATTTAATCACATTAGAAAATGCCACAATATTCATCCACAAGGGGCTGTAGGGACAGCATTGAAATTTTTCAAGAAATATAAGTACTGCAGGTACCACCTTGGGCACCTGGTCATACCGTTTCCCCAATAATAAGCCCAATTTGACTTTTGAGTGCATGCGCCAAAATAAGCCCTCTCAGAAAATGTTTAAACGTGTGCGCGTCCGGTCCCCGCCATTTCGTCTGGTTAGGGTTAGGGAAAGCAAGCTGGAAATCAGGTAAGATGGCAAGAGGAGTCCTGTCTTGCACCACATACCCCAAAATAAGACCTCCCCTAAAATAAGGCCAAGCCCTTATTTTGGGGTTCAAAAAAATATAAGACAGGGTCTTATTTTCGGGGAAAGACGGTATTCCTCTGCCCTAAGTAAGTGACACGACGACTTTTGGTAGCACAGATTCTTTCCTTGAGAAGCTAATGTTTCCTAGAAGAATGCACAGAATTAAACCCAAGGCTGTTTTCCAACTGTCTTACCTGAAGCTGAACATGAACTCCCAGAAAGATTATCAGTTTCTGCTTCTTCAGAAATTTGTATTTGAAAAACACAGCTGCTTTCATCTTCATTTTCCATTTCAACATCTGTATTATCATCTGAATGTGACGCAGAGAAGTCTGTGGGAATGCAATATAAATATATTCTAATGAATGCAGAAACACTGCAAGTTACCAATCTTAAACAATGTGGAAGGACCTATTTGAATACTCTTGCTCAAGTGACTAAATTTCTACATACTTCTTTGTTTATATACTCATTGCATTTCTACCCCACCCATTTCACTAAGTGACACTAGTTGAGAGATTGGAAAGGAAGAGATTTCAAGAGTAAACTGCTTTCTTTTTTTTTTCAAAAGCAATGTGATTATACAGGCAATTAGAAAAGGTCAGTTAAGGGAGTGATTGCCTAGAAAAATTGCTTGCTTTTTTTCTATTCCCCCCCCTCCCCAATCTGCCTCCCCACTTGTATAGTGAAGATATCGGAAAGGAAAGGATTTCAAGAGAATACTGGAAGCTATTTGAGTAATGCACCTCCGTCTTCCAACATGAATGCACTGCTTTCTATGTATATATGACAGTAAAAAGTACTCTGAATATCCCAAAGGGCAGGGGAGTAGTTAGGAAGCAAACAAAGCCAAAGGTGTGAAACTGAGTCTATTGTCTATTTCTAGCCAGAAATTACAGTTGCATGTGATTTCCCACTGAGTGACTGCTCCACTTAGTGCCAGAATTGCAGGTCCTGATTAGACTTTTTAAATGAGGACTACCTGTAACAGCATGGCAATGGACGCCTTTCCAGTTTTAAGGCACAAAGAAGTTAAAACTGAGGGGCTTTGAACACCTGATTATGACCATCACTCCACACACACCGCACTGACATTCCAATTGGTGACTCTGCCTCTCGTAATTGGGGACTCTTTATTCTGGAAGTCTTCCAAGAAAAAGAAAGAAACTGAATGGAGAGTAAAACAAAGATATGACAATACCTCCTTTCAAATCCAATAGATCCCTTTTATCCGTGCATCCAGTGTTATGCAGTGCCATTTGGAAAGTTTTAGGCCAATTTTCTTTGTCTGATCTACACAGGCATTCTACCAGTTTGCTTCCACTTGCTTTTCTCCCTTTCGTGTCACAAATCTGCAAATCAAAAAGAGGAGGTAGAGGGGAGTACTTATTTATAGTATTTCAAAACTCAAAAGATCCACTTCCACTCTTTATAGACTTTTTACATAAAGCAGAAAAAAATGCAGAATTTGTGGCTATAATTTGTGGTTTTGAAGATTAGGGAAAAACTGAAAAGTGACTGTTTTTTTGTAATCATGGGGCAGGAGATGATTTTGTAATTGTACTTATATTTGTTGCAAAGGAAATTGGAAGCTTCTTTTTATTTCTTTTTATCCTTTCTTTCTGCACCTTTGCTTTTCACTTTCTTCTTCCTTGCTTTCACTCTTTATTACAGCCTTCGTGGCGCAGTGGTTAGAATGCAGTATTGCAGGCTGACTCTGTCAACTGCCAGCAGTTCAATCTTGACCGGCTCGAGGTTGACTCAGTCTTCCATCCTTCCGAGGTCAGTAAATTGAGGACCCAGATTGTTGGGGGCAATATGCTGATTCTGTAAACCACTTAGAGATGTAATGCTGTAAAGCATTATGAAGCGGTATATTAAGTCTAAGTGCTATTGCTATTCATTTGAGTTAGTTCTTATATTCTTTGTAAAACTTTCAATAAAATTTTATGAAAATAATATCAGAAGATACACGCCCATCTACAAGTAACTAAACTCAAGAAAACATCAATGATCAGAGTAAAATTCACAAACCTTCTCTCCCAAGGTAACAATAAGAGAATATAAAATAAGAAGCAAATCCAATTTTAAATTCACCATTTATTCCTTTCTTTCTTCATTCATGTTAATTCCCTTGCTTACCAACCTGTAACTTGGACCACATCAACATCTTCTCAAATATTTATAGAAATGACTGGTAATAGTTCATATAGGTTTTATTTTTGCTCTGTGATCATGCTGAATTAGTACACTGTGCAAAATGAAAGTCAGGACTGTCTTCTAAAATAATGTGGGACTCCGTTAACAGTGGGGTGGTATAGAGGGGATGGGCAATATTGCGGAGTGTTATTGATCAAGCAGTTTAAATAAATAATACCTGATAAATTTCTTCCCATTCCTGTTCTAGGAGGCATGAATTCATGCCGCATTCGTCCCGAATTTCTTTGACGTCAATGTCCTGCATAGTGGGTTCAATTCGTTTCAACAGTTCCCTGTAAGGTTCCAAACTTTCAATTATCTTGAAATCCCAACTTTCAATTGCTTGATGAAGGCCAGTATACTCTTAAGAAGCAGAATAGAAGGTACAAACTGAAATTAAAGTGGTAATTGACTAAAGTCAACTATGAGCAACAGGTGGTTTATCTGATGCCTTTCTAAGTTAGTTTCAGCCCACCCCAAAATGTGGAAAGTGAATATGTTGAGAATCCTTACCAATCAAGTTTGGTAAGAAACTCCAGGTCCCCATTAGACTCAGAAAGCTTTTAAAGACCTTTCCCCCCCCCCCCCGCGTGCGTGTGTGTGTGTGTGCGTGCACACACATAGAGGGACTGAAGAAGGGAAATAACTTACACACCTTCTGAGTGTAAGAAATGGTAGATGACATTTAACATTGTAAATATCATATACAATATTATCATGATGTTCTGATTCTGTTGGCTGTGTTGACCAATTTCTTTAAGCTATTTAAAGCTATCCCGAAAGTGCTTTTTCAGGACGCAACTGGACTTTTTTGTTTTTCCTTTTGAAGATGTTTCGCTTCTCATCCAAGAAGCTTCTTCAGCTCTGACAGGATAGTAGAGAATGGAAGGATTTATATTCCTTGCAGACAGCTAGTCATCTGCATCCTTTTAGAGGGTCCTTGAAGCAGGATGCAAAAAGAATGCAGATCACCTAAAAGGTAAGCAATTTTAAAGCACATTGCAGCCCACTGAGTTTCTTTTTTGTGCAACTCTGTCTGAACATTTTATCTTCGAAAGAACTGATGAGATTCTCTCCCATAGCAGAGAGCACAAAAGTAAGCATCCCTTTCACACAACTTGCTTTGTGTTCCTGATTGGAGGTATTTCCTAAGCTCCATAATCAATTTTTGCTTTTTTGCCCCTGCAGCCATTCTCTTCTCTTCCCTGAGCTATAGAAAAGGATTGTTTTTCCCCTGAGCAAAGGAAATTCTCTTCCTTCCTAGTTGCTATACGTTCCCCAAAATCACTTTAACAGCCTCTTTCCACCCAAAATTATCTCTACTAATTTCACTGTCACAATGGGGTTTTTTTAAAGCAACGCAACAAATGCACTAGCCCTCAAGTTGGGTAGTGTGCCCACTTTATTAATTTATGCCACATTTATTTGGTAAATTTTATCCTTAAAATGAAGAAAACCCCAGCTCTTAATTCCAGCTTTCACTTCCAGCAAACTTACTGGATCACAGACTCCCAGGTCTGAGGTTGAAGGAATCTATCAGCTCATTTGCAGAGGCTTTTTGAAAAACCCATCTTTCAAATAGGACATTTACATGCCAACTAATAATGTGTTTCCTGTCTTGTAACTGAATAGCATCCTGTATGTGTGTGTGTGTGTGTGTGTGTACTCTGAACTCTTTGAATAATTCTTTTGTGTGGTACCCACTCAATGAAATTGCAATTGTTTACATAAAACCATTGATTAGAGTTTAGACATTAATGGCTGTGTGTTGCGTTATTTTACTTTATTACTTTATTTCCAATTTATATACCGCCCTTCTCCCTGAGGACTCAGGGCGGTGTACAGCCAGAAATAAAAACATAAAATACAAATATTAAAAACAATTAAAATATATATAAATTTGGCCCCAAAATTTAAAACTAACAAACCAATTAAAACATTTAAAATTTCTTCTTAAGCCAGCCTGGCTTGTTGGAAAAAATGTGTTTTAAGGGCGCTGCGGAAGGCACTGAGGTCATGAATTCTCCTTATCTCTGGGGGCAGCTGGTTCCAGAGGGTAGGTGCCCCCACAGAGAAGACTCTCCCCCTGGGGGTCACCAGCCTACATTGTTTGGCTGATGGCACCCTGAGGAGGCCCTCTCTGTGGGAGTGCACGGGTCGATGGGAGGTCGTCGGTAGCAGCAGGCGGTCTCGGAGATAGCTAGGCCCTATGCCATGGAGTGCTTTAAAGGTGATCACCAACACCTTGAAGCGCACCCGGAAGACCACCAGAAGCCAGTGCAGCTTGCGTAGGAGCGGTGTTATGTGGGAGCGCCATGTTGCTCCCATCACTACCCGCGCGGCTGCGTTCTGGACCAGTTGGAGCTTCCGGGTGCTCTTCAAGGGGAGCCCCATGTAGAGAGCGTTACAGTAGTCTAGGCGAGAGGTGACGAGGGCGTGAGTGACTGTGCACAGGGAATCGCGATCAAGAAAGGGCCGCAACTGGCGAATCAGGCGAACCTGACAAAAGGTCCCCCTGGTTACATTTTGACGGGACAGCACATTTACCCTGTTATACAAGCTGTATACTCACTACTTTACATTGTAGCCAAGTGCCATTTCTTCAGTGTTGTCACATGAAAAGATATACTTAAATATTTACAAAATGTGAAGGGGTGTACTCACTTCTGTGACATACTGTATATGTGTGTGTATGTATATAAGTGTGTATATATGCTCTGAACACTTTGAATAATTCTTTTGTGTGGTACCCACTCAATGAAATTGCAATTGTTTACATAAAACCATTGATTAGAGTTTTAGAGGGAGAAGGATTGTAGTTTAGCAAACACTTCCTATATAATAAAGCAATTATACTTGATGCTCTTAGTGCATCCAGAAAACCACGGAACCATCCAGCCACGTTGAGCTGTAGAAGAGACTGAAGAAAGAGTTCTGCTGCCTTGGTTGGCCGGCTGCTTTGCTCTTGAATTTGCTCCACAGCCTCTAGAATGAAATCAGATTGTAGACAAAACTGTTGCAGTAAATTTCTCACCTTAAGGTTCAAAGCAAAACAATAGACTTTCAAAGTAAAGCGTCTTTTCCATTTTAGCTTTCCAAGGGCTCATGATTCTGTTTGCCACATTCCCAAAGGCAATAATTCATTCTGCTGCTATTAAAAAATGTTTCTCTGTGTGTCTGCTTGCTTATTGAAAGCACATTACAAGTAGTTCTTACTTACTGAGCATCTATCTATTCAGCATCTATTGAAAGTTACAAGTAATGTCCCTCAGTAATGTGATTACCGATACAGTCAATAATTGTGGTCCTGGACTTAATACGTTGTTTTCTTTCCCCATCCTCCTTGCAGAGTAGAGAATTGGAAAGGAAGTGATTACAAGAGAGTAAGCAGGCGTACAATGGGG
>WNWU01000034.1:6090331-6107588 GCA_012654045.1 Ptyas mucosa | reverse complement strand
TATATTATATTATATTATATTATATTATATTATATTATATTATATTATATTATATTATATGAGATAAGAAAAATCCATGACCTCTGTGCCTTCCGCCGGGCCCTTAAAACATTTTTCTTCCAACAAGCCGGGCTGGCCTAAGCGAAGCCTTTTAAATGATTTTAAAGTGGGGTGTTTTTAAATTCCTGGGCCAAATTTAGATATTCTTTTTAATTGGTTTTTAATTGTTTATATTATGTGTTTCTTACTTGGCTGTACACCGCCCTGAGTCCCCAGGGAGAAGGGCGGTATAGAAATCTAAAAATAAATAAATAAAAATAAATAAAATTATATTATATTATAATATTGTATTATACAATATATTAATTATATCAAATTAATCACAGTGATAAATCTATTCTGCATTCTTGTTCGTTCTAGTAGTGATGGCTAACCTTTTACGTCACCGCATGCTGACCTGCGTGCCAGAAATAGCATGCAAAACCATCCTGCCTGGACCATGTGGCCTTGCTGGCCTTCAAGCGCATGGGAGCCCCAAACCCAGAAGAGCAGCACACGCCAAGACCAACTGAGCAGCGTGCGTGTGTGCACAGGAATGCAGAAGAGGAGCCAGCGAGGCCGCGCCTCACAGGATGGTTCTGCGTGCCACTTCCAGCACATGTTCCATAGGTTCACCAACAGGGTTCTAGTATTTTAAGTCTTCCTTAACATAATCAACAACATTATATAGTTGTCAAGGTTGACTCTGGGCCAATGAAATCTCTCAGCCTAGCTATTTCATGGGGCTGTTATTATGAGGCAAAAATGTAAGAATTCTATATCTATACACCCCTGTTTTCTTGGAGGATAAACTAGGTGAACTAAACTAAAAATCTTTGCATGCACAGACTAGGATGAGCTTTCATGAAGTGAACCTGGGATTAGGTGCTTTTATGATGGGAGACGGGAGCCAGTATATATGGGATCATCTGATGATGTCTATGGCATGGGAGTGACTGGGACTTGAGAGAAAGAAATGGGAGAGGGAGAGAAAGAGGGAGAGGGGAGAGGAGAGGAAAGTAATGTACCGTGTTTCCCTGAAAATAAGACCCTATCTATATTTTTTTAGAACCCTGAAATAAGCGCTTGGCCTTATCACCATGCACTCAAAAGCCGATTGGGATTATTATCAGGGGATGTCTTATTTTGGGGGAAAGTGGTTAATTAACACTGATATCTCCCCATATGCTACTTTGACACAAAGGGAATGTCATTAAACGTAATTATATTAAATTAGAAAAACTTTACAGTGAAACTGAATCACTTTTCATTTTTGATTGTTTTTCGAACATCAATCCTTTGAACGTAACCATTTGGGTTCTGAATGAATGTGGATTGTATTTAAAAGTGAGTTAAGAGTTATAAAAAGAATAGACTAAGAATTAGATTATAAATATATCAAGGGAGAGCAAATGTGACAAAAGGAAACCTGAGGGAGTTAGATGGAAATGGTGGAACTCTCATGCAGAGGTAAGTTTGAAGAGTAAAAGGTTATTTAGAAGCATATGGATTAGGTGAAATTAAAGATAGTTTGCATGAGATACTTTGTTTCGGAGCCCTTGATCAAAATTGTGCATTCTGAAAGACCATGACTTCATGTAGGAAATTTCTCAATCTCTTTCTTTGTTTCAAATATCGAAATCTACTTTTGATTTCCAGACAGCCATGGCTTATTCCACTAGAACACGAAAAATTCTGCAATTTTCAGAGGGAGAAAAACTGTAAGAAACAGGCAGGGGACGAGCGCGCCTTGACGGTTTTAGCGCCATCTGCTGGCAGGATTCTTGCCCCGCCTCCTCCGCTGCTTTCAGCCAATAAGTGCCCTGCTTCCCCCTCCCGGTTATCAAGATAATTCCGAAAAAAAGAGCATGCAGTCAATCAAGCCGCTTCCGAAGCTGGCCAATCACGAACGCCTTGTAAAGGCGCATCTGCCAACTCGAAAGAACTGTATACAAAGCCGCTGCAAAACCCGTGCAAGAAAGATGCCTCAAACACAACCTTTCTGAATGTCAGAACCCCGCTTAGCCTGACTTCTCTCTGCAAAAACGACACTTAAGAACCGTGGCGGGCGAGATAGTTGCCTCTCGCGTTCTTTGCTTAACATTAAGCGACACAGAAACATTTTTTTCCTTTCAACGTTTCTGTCCAACCGTCACCAACCTCTTCTGAAAAGTCACAGCCAATGCCTCAAGGGAAATCAATATGTAGATCAGTGCTCTTAAATTATGTGGCTTTAATTAGCACCCGAGCATGTGTGAGAAAGACGTACAGTATATATATATATAAAAGCAGGATTCCTTAAAAGGATTAGAGTTTTAATTTATTCATTCTGTTTCTAAACATCACTAGGAAGTTTCTGGTTAGGAAAGTAACATCTCCATGTAATTGCAGGCAGGTGATTTGATTCTTCAGTCAACCAATTAATTGACACGCCTGGTCATAATATAATTCAGAAGGGAAATAGGCATTTTTCAGCTAATCTGTTTTTAATTTGGGTATCTGTTTTCCCCATTCCAAAAATCTGAACCGAATATTCTCCAAAACATCTGGAAAGATCGTGCACATAATTGTGAACAGTGGCCATAGGTATTCTGGGCTAGACGACACGGAGGGTGTCGCTTAAGAAATCCCTCCTCCTAAATGTAAATAAAATGAATCTTCTCCCAGTCTGATGCCCTCCCAATGTTGCATTACAATTCCCATCGGGCCAGACTATATCTGCGTTTTATATAACATTACAGTTCCTAAAGAGCGTGCAATTGGAGACATCAGAACAAAACATGACTTTGATAGAAAACTTGGGTGGTAACGACTTACCATCAGACAGCCAGGTTTTCATGTGGCTCAATATATAAACAGGATTTAAAGTCTTCACTATATATTGCTTGTAGCGAAGCAAATTCTCTCGTTCGGCCTCGGTCATTTTTCCTCTTTCTCCTTAAACCTTTGGCTTTGCAATAGCTTTTTAAAAAAATCTCTCCTCGTATCTTTCAACCCCGCCGCCCAAAAAAACCCATCAAAAAACCCAAATCCGACTGCAAGACCGCCTGCTCGCAGCTCTGAAACTAAACAGGGTCGGGAAGCAGCTTAAAACACCCTCCCGAGAAAGGGTCAAGCCGTCCAATGAAAATCCTCCGCTGCCGACCGACTCGATTCCTCAGAATCAGCCGACCCGAAGCGAGAATCGAAAGCGAAGGAAGTTTCCCAAATCAGGAAACGCGATCGGAGAAACAGAGGAAAAGGAAACAGAAAGCGGCTCGCGGGGGCGCCATTAGAAAGACGGGGGAAGGCGGGGCGCCGTTGAGCAGGGAAACCAAGCGGAGCCTTTTTCCTATTTGGATTGGTCTCCGAATTGGCTGCGACACGATAAAGCAAACGTGGCCAAATCAAAAATAAACTTTGCAGCTGTCGCTCAAAAAGAGAGTGGGGGGTGGCTGGGGGGAGCCGTGCCCCTCAGGATGATGGCGAGGTGCTAATTCTCTCCCCCCACCTTCAGCCGGGAGATGCTGTAAGCAGGCAGATAGCGAGGAGAGCGCTGCTGCTTTCCCGCCCTGCTCTAAAAGCGCTTTCTCGTCTGCACCCCAATGTTTTGGACCCCGGCTCTCCAGTCAGGATGGCCAGAGATGATCAGCAATTGGGGGTGGGGTGTTAATGCCTCCACTGTCTGAAAGCCCAAGGTTGCCTGAGTGATTCAACTGCCGCTTTTCCCTCCCTCACTCAAACACTGGGAAAAAAAGGAGGGGAGAAGCAGCTCTTCGACAGATAAGGGGTGCCCTGTATCCATATACAGGGCAGCCCAGAATAGGGATAGTCCTCAACTTGACGAGAGCAACCGAGCCCAAGGTTTCGGTTGCTAAGTGAGATGGTTGCTAAGTGAGTCAACGGCCCCGATTTACGACCTAACTTGCCATGGTTGTTAAGTGAAGCACTGCAGGGGTTTTTTTATTTATTTATTTTATTTATATGCCGCCCTTCTCTGGAGACTCAGGGCGGCTTACAATGCGTTAAGCAATAGCCTTCATACTTTTGTATATTTTATACAAAGTCAGCTTATTGCCCCCACAACCGGGTCCTCATTTTACCCACCTTAGAAAAGATGGAAGGCTGAGTCAACCTTGAGCCTGGTGAGAATTGAACTCGCAGTAATTGCAGGCAGCTGGATGTTAAATGCTGCCTTAGTGGGAGGCATTAGCCTCTCAGTTGTTAAAGTGAATCTGGCTCCCCTCCCTCCCCCGTGGACTTTGCTTGTCAGAAAGTCGCAAAAGGGGATCACCTGACCCCAGGACATTGCAACCGTCATAAATATGAGTCATTTGCAAAGCGTCTGAATTTTGATCAGGTGACCATGGGGATGCTGCAGTTGGTCATGAGTGTGAAAAAAAGGTCATTCACGTTTTTTAGCGCTGTCTTAGCTTTGATCACTAAATGAACTGTTGTAAGTGGAGGACTACCTGTACTGTTCATTACAATTCTTACTCTTCTCTGTTGCACATATATAATAATTAAACATTTTATTTATTTTTATTTAGACCTGCTTGGTTGCCAAATTTTGATTGCCTCTTATCTTCAACTGTTGAGGGTTAGCCCTGTACATTTCCAGCTTAATCCCTCCCTAGAATTACAGAATCCTGATCCTATGGAGGCAGATCAGAAATCCTCTAAGAAAGTACCACTAGGGGTTAGTGAGGAGCCAGATGATTTGAAGCACCATTTCGATCTGTATCAAATCTGCCCAAGTCTTCTTTATAATAGCCAAGTAAATCTGGTGCATCACCAGAAGACAGAATTCCAAAGGTGAGGAATTCCAAAGCAAGACATTTCCAGAGACGGCCCTTCCCTTTGCAACTAGAGCCACTGTGACCTTCTGATGAAAACACCAGGAAAGGTGTTTCCAGTAGAAAGTGGAAGACTCTGAATTCCAACCGTGCCTCAGCCATGAAATCCAGCTGGATGTCCATGGGCCAGTCGCTCCCTTTCAGCCCAATTCACTTCACAGGATTGTTATTGTGGGGAAAATAGGAGGATGGAGTATTAGATATTTTACCGTATGACTTGTTTATAAAAATAATAAAGAATATAAATAAATAAATTCTTGTTTCAAGGAACGTGCGGCTCCACTCTAGAGCCAGTGAAGGAACCATCCAACCATCCCATCGGTTTAGGGTACAGCCATTCTTACCAGAAATCAGTCTGAACTTATTTTATCCATCCTGACCCATCTAGCTTGCAGACTTCAAATAAGGATCTCCGTAATATCACCTGTTCAGTTCTAGATGGACATATATAACTGGGAATCATCAAGATATAATCAGTTGTGATTGTTGGAATATTTTCCTTATGTGTTTACACTAAGTTTAAGGATTGAGAAAAGATTGTATAGATATCAGCAATTCCATTTTTAAAAAAGGAGAAGTCTGGCTCCTGCCATTAGAAATAAATTTATTTATTTTATTTTATTTATTTTTCGAACTTTTATACCGCTCTTCTCCTTTCGGACTCAGGGCGGTGAACAGCCAGAATAAAAGATATGTATATAAAAATTAAAATAATTTTAAAATAAATTAAATAATTTGGCCCATATAGTTAAAAGGTATTAAAAATTCAAAATTTAAAAATTTAAGATCAATATCACTATATAAAAGCAACATAAAATCATGCCAGCCCGGCTAGTTGAAAAAGATGGGTTTTTAGGGCCCGACGAAAAGTCCGGAGGTCTGGAATGACTACGTCACATAGCAAAACCTAGGTAGTGACATGTAACATATGTATCAGAAGACAAATACCGGTATGTAGAAAGCACAAAACATTTATATAGACATGGTGGCTAATCATATATAAGGAAACATCTGTTTTAGCAGAAGAGCCTTGGATAGTACAGTGGTCTAAAGCCCTGTTATTAACATCAGCTGCCTGCAATTATTGCAGGTTCGAATCTCACCAAGGCTCAAGGTTGACTCAGCCTTCCATCCTTTCTAAGGTAGGTAAATTGAGGACCCAGTTTGTAGGGGCAATAAGCTGACTTTGTATAAATATACAAAAGTATGAAGGCTATTGCTTAGCGCATTGTAAGCCGCCCTGAGTCTCTGGAGAAGGGCGGCGTATAAATCAAAAATTTTAAAAAAATTTTTAAAAAAATATGAAAGGAAGGATTACACAGGAGAAAGATGTCCATGCTGATAAAGCATGAACCATTGTAATAAGCTAACTTATTTCTATTAATAGTTAGTTAAATCTTTATACTAAAACCTGTAAGAAAGGAAACAGGAGTAGTCCATAGTGGCCACTACCCAATATTTTTTGAAAACCTTGGGTTGAGTATAGGTGGTTTCTATCGTCTCCATTGTTATATTGGATTTCTGGACACAAACTGCTGGAAAAGATGCTTCTGATGGACCATAGGATTATTGCAGTTATGAACTTTAATAAATACCACTGCATATTCCTTTTGTTTACTGAAAAATTTCTTCCTTGGCATTGAAAGTTTGCTGGAGAAAAAGAAGCCTCGCATACTTAGTTATCCAAACTAAGTGCACGGACATAATCTGAAACAAAACTGTACGATGATTCTGCAGATGACAATATTCCCTGCTCTGTATTGCAAATAGTCAGTTCCATGTCCATCTCTCTTCCTTCTCCAAAGAACCGACTTTCTGTATCTTTATGTTTTGGATAGTGGGAATAGCGTTTATTTCTGATTACTTAAATCAGTTCAGTCTGAAGAGTAGAAATAAGAGTAAATGATATTGTATCCACACAATAGCACACATTCAGATGTCATACTATTTCTGGTCTGAATTAAAAGTTGCTTATATACTACTACCAATGATATACATTATACAGTATATACCAGTGATGGCTAACCTTTTTGCCGTTGTTTGCCAAAAGTGGGGGGGAGTGCAGGGGTGTCGCACCCATGCATGCCCCCACCCATAATTCAGTGCGCCCACCCCCCCTGCATGCGCGCGCGAAACCCCTGTGCTCTCCCTGTTTTTGGCATGTGATGGCACGGTGGGCCCAATAGGCATGTTTTTCACCCTCCCCACACTCCAAAGGCTTTCTTGGAGCCTGGGGAGGGCAAAAACAGTCTTCCCCACCTCCCCAGAGGCCCTCTGGAGGCCGGAAACAACCTGTTTGCTGACTTCCGTTGGGCCCAGAAGGCCCAAAAATCAGCTGGCCAGCGCGCACATGCATGCTGGAGCTGAGCTAGGGCAAAGGTAAAGTAAAGGTAATTAAGTTAGCATAAATGTAACCTATTAAGATTATGTTTAAAAATATAAAAGAACTATATGTTAAAAATGTCCCTGATTTACAACTAAATCGTTTATGTTCATCCTTTGATTTTTGTAGCAAATTGTACATTTTTGTTTTGATAAAAGAAAAGTGAATATTCATTGAGAATCAATCTGTTTCTCTAGAGTACCGTGTTTCCCCAAAAATAAGACATATCCGGATAATAAGCCCAATCAGGCTTTTCAGCATGCAATAAGCCACCTCCGTAAAATAAGCTACCCCACCAACTAACTTGCATGCGCAGCCAGTCCCATTTCCTCTGGTTGCTTGCCACACAACCAAAATGAGTTGAGGAGGTGAGGCCGGGGGCAAGGGGGGGGACATGCCCTCCCCTCTGTGTTCTTTGCGCCGGCCGAACAGCCCAACACATCCCACCCCACCTCAATGGCAACAGCTGCTTCCCTTCCCCGCCATCTCTTTATCAAGAGGGATGGCAGGTGGGACGGGGGAGAAGCGAGACGCGTGGAGCGAGACATGACTCCTCTTGCCGTCTCTTCTCCCCTGCCTCGCTAGGCATAACAGGGCTCCTGCCCCTCACTTAGCCACCCACTCCCTTTAGCACATCTTACCTTTCCAGCTCCATCGCGTTCCTTGCCGTTGTGTCCAGGGAAACACACTGTAAAAGAAAACCTTCTTGCGAGTTCAATCAAACTTCTCAAACTTGCGAGGTTTTCTTGGACACAACAGTAAGGAACATGTCCTGCTTCTCACCCGCCCTATCTGCCACCCCCAAATTGCATCCTAAAGGGGACGGGTGGCTAAGTGAGGGGCAGGAGCCCTGCCATGCCCTGCCATACCCCGATGGTGTTGGGTTGCTCGGCCGGTGTGAAGAACAGGGAGGGGAGGTGACGGCAGTGATGGGACATCCAGTCCCACACTCACCGCCTCTTGCACCCCCAAAATAATAAGACACCCCCTCCAATAATAAGGCCAAGCCCTTATTTGGAGGGGTCAAAAGAAAATAAGACCCTGTCATATTTTCAGGAAACACAGTAGTTCCTCTCTCACCATTCTCTAAAGCTCTATTCCTTAACTGATTTTTCTTAATAATTTGTCTATTTAAAACAACATAAAAGGAAGCAGAAAAAAAAGGCAACAAAATTCCTAAGGGAGCAAAATCCCTACAGCTATATAGAGACCATACAGTGGTCTCTAAAGTGGTCTTATTAACACAGTAAAAAGCAACTACAATGACTTTAAAATACAGCTATTACTGTTTCCAAAAATATATATACTAGTACTTGCTAAATTTTTAGAAGGTACCTATGTTAACAGATAGCTGCTTCCATTAGCAGAAGAACAGCTTCCAATATAGGGGGGAATAATCACAAATCCAACAAGTTTTTATATTTGCTTGAGAGTCTATGAGAAACCTTTTGCTAATGTTAGAATGAGACTTCACTGAACAGCTAATGTAGTTTTGTCTTCTTGTAGTTCTTGAAATCCATGTCACAGAATTCAATCTTTCAAAGGTATTCGTATCATTTTAGCCATTTTTGACATAAGATTGCCAGATTTAAAAATTCTGAGTGTTCAAACATTTCATGGAAGTCTTTTTATAATGCTACTATCAAGCATTGTACATTAGGCTTGTCAAATTTCTTGTTTCTGATCAGACTGTATTTCACAATGCTTCAAGTGTATAATGCTTATTTAGTTAACAGAATAGACATCAGTAAAAATTATACCTTTGTAGCAAGAAAAAAATCCAAAAAAAGTGAACAACATTTTTACAGAACTATAGATCAGGGGTGAAATGTAAAATTTGTTACTGGTTCTGTGGGCGTGGCTTGGTGGGGGGTAATGTGACTGGATGGGCGTGGCCAACTTTTTTTTTTTTAGCTTTTCAAAGTTTTTCTAATGCTTTGAAAAGCCTTTGCCGATCAGGCAACTCAGCTGGGATAGTCTTCGGCCAAGAGGTTGCAGAAAAAAAATGCTTTGAAAAGCCTCTGACTATCCCAGCTAAGCTGGGTGATCATCAGAGGCTTTTTTTAAAAACTTTTAAAAGCATTTTTTCGTCGGAAGAGGTTGTAGAAAAAATGCTTTTAAAAGTAAAAAAAAAAAGCCTCTAATGATCCTGCGGCTCAGCTGGGCATGGGGGGGGGGGCAGGGATTTTTGCTACCGGTTCTCCGAACCACCCGCCTTCACTACCGGATCGGGCAATCCAGTCCGAACCGGGAGCATTTCACCCCTGCTATAGATACATTGAGGCCAGCGTGACAAGGAATGACTGGGAGAGAAGGGGGTGGGTGAGGCACCCCTTGATGTGAGTGATGTTGAGTTGGTCATGCCCACCCAGTCAATGACCACGTAGCCACACCCACCCAGCCACATGACCACGTAGCCATGCGCACAGAACCAGTTATTAAATTATTTGAATCCCACCACTGCATCAAACCCAAAGGTTACCGCTGCCCCTAATTAAGGAAGCACAACCTATCAGTATCAAAACTCATTGTATTTACCAATTTATTTGTAATTGCGGAGACAATTACATCAGCAGAACTGATAGGTGTTTGTCTTTCAGAATAAAGGAGCATCTTCCGAAATGGGTCGTGTCAGGGTTCAGATTCGGGTTAATGTCAGGGTTCCAAGTAACACCCCCAACAAAATCAAACTCCAAAGCTTGAAGTTCCTCAAAGCTAACTTTTATTAGGGATGTCATATTGGTACATCTGGGAAAACCCGAATCTGAAAGCTTCCGGGTTTTCCTCATCTACAAGAAAGTTCAAGACCTTGCCCACATCTCCCATATGTCCACACAGCTCCAATCAGTTCTTTCCCAAACAGAAGACATCCTCCAATTTCTTCTTTGCACAGCTGCCAGACACCATGGCCTTGAACTTCTCTTAGAGAGGTTTGTTATGGCTATCTCTACTTCACTCATGCAGTCCCCCCACCCAACTTCCCACGGTATGATTGTGGCAGGCCTGGATCCTCAAGGCACACAGGTGCCTTGAGGATCCAGGCATGACATCCAGACACTCATGAGTAATCCAACAGCAGCAGCAAATCATGGCCATAAACAGGGTGGATTTGATTTAAATCAAGTCAATTTAAATCAAGATTTAAAACATGATTTAAATCACTAGTAAAAAGGCTTGATTTAAATCAACTCGATTTTAAATTATAATTTTTAAAGAGCAACTGTCATCTCTGTCTCGCAGCAGCTCCTCCTCTGACCTTCTGTTCTCACTGTCAGTCCCAATATTGCAAAATATACAGCCTCATGCTACATAAATAAGCTCCATTTCATGCTGAATAAACTAAATTATTAATGTATCTTAAATAGAAAACCATATTTAAATAAGATTTTTACTCCAAAAGCATTTTATTAAATTTGATAAAAATAAAAAAAAATCCAATTTAAAATTTAAAAATCCTATTTAAAAAAAATAAAAAACATCAATTTTTATCCACCCTGGCCATAAAATGCCTTCGTCGGCCATTGCAAAGACACTATCTATGGGCCACCAGGTGGATCCAAACTTTTGTGTTTCAAGTTATACTAGGCCACAGGAATTCTCGTTTCCTGCTTTTTGCTGAGGCTGTTGCTATTAACTGTTTAAAGCCTCCCTTATGTGTGCAGAAGCAGCTTTATGTCAATCTGCTCCTCCTGTGGCTTGTCATTGGTTGCTTTTTTGCATACGTTATAGGCTTAATTAATGCTCTTGCTAGATCTTATATTTGAGGCTGATTTTCAACCGTGTTATTGTAATGTAGATACTGATGAGTCAATACGAAATGCTTGCATCTACCTCTGTTCGCCTTTTGACTGTATTGTTTAAATTATTAAAAGAGATTAGCTGTTTTAAATGATTAAATTGTCATTAAAGCCTTTGAAGACTGTCACATAAACTAAGGAACAAAAATAACATCCATGGGCATATTTTTTCCCTTCAAGAGGCCTCTAGCATTAAAAAAATGAATCCCAATTTAATCTACTTGTTATAATTTAGGAGGAATAAGTCTTACAAAGTTTTTAATTGGGGGACTTACATAGAACAACACTAATCCAATAAAGGCCAATCATGTCCTTCTGATGTCAATACTTTTATCTGGATAAATGGTAATGTATCACATCTTAACCCAAATGAGAAATATTAGCCTATTGATAATTATTTGCTCATACATTACTTTTAACAAATCAGTCATGGGTTTAGCTTTTAAACTAAAACAAGTATATAACAAAAACTGTATATATATATATACATATATATGTATATGTATATGTATATCAAATCTGATTAAGTCAAGTTTTTTTAAAAATAAATATATATTTTGGGAATATTTTTATCATAATACCGGATTGATCTACATTACCACTTTTAATGAATAGAAAGTGAAGCCCATACTTCTCTAGCATTGAAAATGTTACCTAGTCAGCTAATGAAACAAGCCAAAAACCAAACTCAGAAAGCACAAAGGACTCCAAGGTCACATTTTATTTTATTTTATCTATTTATTTATTTAATAAAATTTATTTCATAAAACAAGTTATTTTTTCTTTAAGTTAAAAACAATAGCAAACAAGTAATTATTAAAAACATTAAAAACAAAAAAAAATCTATGTCTACCTCTACATCTAAGGCTTAACCTATCTAAGAGGAAAAAATCTATTTAAAAAAAAGTTTTAAAAAATTACACGTCTTGCTCTGGTGAATGTAGCTGGCAATGTGAATTGCCATTTATCATTTGTGCCAGACGTAAAAACAAAGATGATCTCTTAGCTGGCAACTGGTTGAAAATTTTAGATTCTGTAATGCCATTCTCTCTATCACTATCACTGTCAATTGTAATCACAACAGAAGATAATGCAGATGAATTGGTAAGATTGGTAGACTTAATTCTTTTTGGTTTCTTTTTGTCATATTTTGATGTACACACACCTTCATAGACAATTTCCACACTTGGACTTCTTGACCTCTTCTTCTTCTTTTTGTGCTGAGTCTCTGTTCTAGGTTGTCTGTCTACAATGCTGGTGGCTTTTGCACAAATGGTTTGATCCTTTGGTAAGGATTTCTTTAGTGCATTGCTTTCTCTTACAGAAGAGGTTTCCTCGCTACCTCTCTGGCTGCTCTCCAAGTGACGTGTTTTATATTTCCTTTTCCCACCCGGCTTTTCAGAACGTCCTCTATCAGGATGCCTGGAAGTTCTTGATCTGCTGCTAGATCGGCTTCTTGATCTGCTGCTAGATCGACTGCTAAATCGACTTCTTGACCGGTTTCTCGATCTATGTCTTTCATAACTTCTGACTGCATTTGGATTGTATAAAGCATATTTTTTGCTTTTTGGATAATCGTCTCTCAAATAATAATCCATGTCTTTAATCCTGGAAGTTCCACTATAGTCTCTGCTTTGAGATCGTGACCAGCTTAAATCTCTCAGGTCAGTGCTTTCACTACTTGGAGAAAGAGATCGGGACGTACTCTTTTCTCGGGCTGATCTCCTTTTATTCTTTTTGTGCTTATGTCTACTGCCGTCTCTTTTCTTTTTTCGTTTTTCCCTACTGCGATGCTTCCTCTTCCTTTTCGAACTGTGATGCTCTCTGTCAGAATGCTGCACATGTGATTCAGGTTTCCTTCTTTTTGATGAATTGTATCCATAACAGGCTTCCTTTGAAGAAAAGCTTTGCAACGAAGATGCTCCTCTGAATTTAGTCTCATCTTTTTCGCTCTTCGATTTTCTTTTTTCGTTGGAGAGATATTCATTAATCTTATTAGCAATACCATCTCTGGATCCAGCAGAAGATTGCGAAGCAGATCTACTAACATCTGTCAGGTTAAAGTTGCAGAATTGGATAGGCTGCACTTTATCTGTATCTTCCTTTTTCCCATCATCAGCTGAAACTTCAGAGTCTGAGGACAGCTGAACAAGCTCGGGGGTTCTCTCAGCTAATGGTTTGACATAGTCCACAATTACACAGTTGTCCGATGAATCACAACTGTCACCATTTACCTCTATATTTGCTTGTGACATCTGCAACTCTGTTCTATTTCCAGCAGGCTCTTCATCAGAGCTTTCCGAAGTGTTTAATGCAGTCGATGGAGAAATTTGTACTTGTTCTGTGTTAGAATAGGAGGGACCGGGTGTTTCGTCATCCCAGGGTGCCTGGCCTATATCAGTTCTGAAAGCGTTGCAGTCGGGTGCCTGGGTTTCTGTCTCATCGGGTGATATTGTAATAACTGAAGATTCCGATGCACTTCCTTCTTCTCTTGATGGAGCCGGACAGTCATAATTCGCATGTTCATCGTACGCTTCGATATTAAATGGACATCTGGCAAAATTTATAAATTCATGTAAGAAATGCTCTGTGCTTTGCAGTAAGAAAGGCTGTAGTTCATTGGCAAATGCCTGGCTTTCCAGGTCAAACTTATTCAAATTGCTCATTATTACACGCTGAACTATATTAATGAGCGATCCATGAATTCCAAACAGGACCGTAAGTTCCCGTTTTAGCCATGGTACCAGCCTATGAAGACAGGCAGGATTCCTGCGGAAAAATTCAGCCGATATGTCCCTATAACGCCCTCCATCTTCAATGCTTCTCACACGTGTGCCAGAACGATACAGAGCTTTTCGAAAGCTAATCATCTCTTGCTCTTGAATGTGCCGCATAAATCTACCTTCCAAACTAGCTTGTCGCCTTGATGCAAGCCGTCTGATCATCTGATGCATTTCTGCATCTCTCTGCCTTGTTGTCTGAGTTGATAACCCTTCAAACAAGATCCCACAATTTGGGGAAGACATTGTCCTTCGAGAAGAGGAAGACCTCTGGGAATTAACACTTGCAGGATGTTCTCCTGTTAATGTAGTTCGGTAACGGAATCGCCTCCCATTAGGATTAGCAAAAGATTCCATTTCTGAAGGCCTCACAGAATGCACCTTGTACTCATCTGCAGATCTCATGCTGTGCACGATGGAATGAAAGGGCTGTTTACAGAGTGGGCATTCTGCTTTGTTTTTGGACCACTCCAACACACACCGGAAGCAGAATCTATGCCAGCAACGATCCAAGTAGGCCACATTTTCAAACATGTCCAGGCAGATCGGGCACTTAGAATCTGGAGATATTTCCTCTGGCATTGTCTGATGCAGCCTGTTGATGCCAGATAGGAGTGAATTATCCTTTGGGAAAAAATCTGCCAGGGGTATCAAGCCCTGAAAATGGAAAAAAAATACAATAATCAATGTAAGCTTGACATGAGTTACCGTATATACTCGAGGATAAGCTGACCCGAATATAAGCTGAGGCACCCAAATTTACCACAAAAAACCTGGGAAACTTATTGACTTGAGGATAAGCCTAGGGTGGGAAATGCAGCGGCTACTGGTAAATTTTAAAATAAAAATAGATACCAATAAAATTACATTAATTGAGGCATCAGTAGGTTAAATGTTTTTGAATATTGATTAAAAAAAACAGTAAACTAGCTCTGTAAGTAGAAAAGAGGATCAACAAAAACAAAAATCTTGTCACCATGGTGAAGAGAAGCAGTTGTGAAATGAGTGATACGGTTGTTAAGAATGCTACAATGTGCATAAATGACGACCAGTCATAAGTTTGAAGACCGGTCAAAAGTGCGAGGACCTGTCAGAAATCACTTTTTTCAGCCCTCTGGGTAGTCGTTTTGTGCATATGGACTACTCAGAGGGCTGAAAAAGTAATTTTTGACCGGTCCGCGCACTTTTGACCAGTCCTCGAACTTACGACTGTCCTCACATTTTACGTTTTTTGCCCTATCTTATCACCATGGTGAAGAGAAACAGTTGTGAAATGAGTGACATGGTTGTTAAGAATGCTGCACGGGCATAAATGTGAGGATGGCCATAAGTGTGAGGACCCATCAAAAGTGCGAGGACCTGTTAGAAATGACTTTTTTCAGCCCTCTGAGTAGTCCCTATACACATAGCCACACCCACCCAGTCACATGACCAGCTAGCCATGCCACCAAGTCACATGACCTCCAAGCCACGCCCACAAAATAAGCCACGCCCACAGAACCGGTAGTAAAAAAATTTAGAACCCACCCCTGATCCATAATGCAGGTATGGGGACAGAGTGGGTTTCAGCAGGTTCAGACCAGTTATGGAGAACTAGTAGTACTTCGGAAAACCGGTAGTAAAAATTCTGACTAGCTCCGCCCCCATCCATTTTCTGCCTCCCAATTCCCAATTGAGTGGGAGGAAATGGGGATTTTGCAGTAACCTTCCCCTGGAGTGGAGAGGGAATGGAGATTTTACAGTATCCTTTCCCTGGAGGAGGGTGAGAATGGAGATTTTACAGTATCCTTCCCCTGCCACGCCCACCAAGCCATTCCAAACCCACCAAGCCACACCCACAGAACCAGTAGTAAAAAATTTTGAAACCCACCACTGGCTTGATCTAATTTCAGGCAAGTTCAAGCCTCTGTTAAGAGATACCGGCACTCGCTCTCTCTCTCTCTTTCTTTCTTTTCTCTCTCTCTCTCTCTTTCTTTCTCCCACCCTTTCTCCTTCTCATCTGGCATTCTTAGAGCTCTACTATTGATTAGCTTAGCCCAGGGATGGGCAAATGTGGTCCTTTTACAACCTGTGGATTTCAACTCCCAGAATTCCTGAGAAAGCCAAGCTGGGAGAATTCTGAGAGTTAAAGTCCACAGGTTGTAAAAGGGCCACATTTACCCACTCCTGGCTTAGGCTGAGCAAGGATAGCTAGCAGCCAATGACAATAAGCTCTCAATTACAGCCCATTTTTGCTTCCAGGGGGCTGCAGGGAATCTTGCTAGGCACCCCCTCATGCCCCTAGCAAGCCTCCCTGCAGCCCCTGGGAGCAAAAAAGGGGGCGCGGGGGAGGGGCGCCGCACCCCCCCATGCCCCATTTTGCTTTTAGCAAGCCTCCCTGCAGCCCCTGGGAGCTAAAAAGGGGTGTGGGGGAGGAGTGCCGCACACACACCCCAGGCCCCATTTTGCCTTTTGGAAGCCTCCCTGCAACCCCTGGGAGCCAAAACGGTTGCAGGAAAAAAGGCATTTTTTTCCTCACTCAATTATAAGCCGAGGGGGGCTTTCTTTCACACATAAAAAATGTGCTGAAAAACTCAGCTTATACCCGAGTATATACGGTATGTGTATTGAAAACTACAATGTAAAAATATCACCAATTTATCAGATTAAATTTGTTTCCTGCAAGGCTAAATTATTTCGTTCCTCATTCCGAGATATATTCTCCACTCCTAGATCAGATGGCCCCACACTGTTGTTGTTTAGAAGAGGCACAACAACTTTTGCTAACCTTGGGTAACAAAAGTGAGATTCCTTGCTACCCAGTGCCTGGATTGTTTTATCTTTACTTTTTATGTTTTACAAACTTTACTGAAATTTGTGTGAGCATGTGAGCTGCCCCAAAGTCTTTCAGCTATGGGTAGCATACAAGTTCAATAACCATTTTTGAGTTGTTGTTTCTAACTCATGATTAATGATTGTAACTGTGATATACGACCTATGACCTATTAGTTGCTGTTTATATTGTGAGCTTATGCACTGGACACAAATTTCTTGTGTCTCCACAAGTGTGGCCATATAAAGAATTCCATTCTAATCTATTCTATTTTCATCAGCAATGAGAAATCTGGGAAAGGATATGGCTGCCTGCATTAAAACTCTCAAAAAGCAGATGTGGTATAAAATACTAACGGAACTTCCTGAATCCTCAGAGTCAGAAGAAGATTGATTTGCATCTCCCATCACTATGAGATGCCTAAAAGAGCCAAATGCTGGGCAATCTTCAAGGCAACAATGTCTCTAAGTCAGAAGAACAATCACTTGCGTCTCCCTTCACTATGAGATGCGTATAGGAGCCAAAGGCTGGGGAATCTTCAAGGCAACGGTGCCTCTAAGTCAGAAGAAGAGCCACTTGCGTCTCCCTTCACTATGAGATGCCTATAAGAG
>WNWU01000034.1:6062701-6090321 GCA_012654045.1 Ptyas mucosa | reverse complement strand
AGCCACTTGTGTGTCCTTTCACTATGAGATGCCTATAAGAGCCAAAGTCTGGGCAATTTTCAAGGTGATGGTGCCTCTAAGTCAGAACAGTCATTTGCGTCTCCCTTCACTATGAGATGCCTATAAAAGCCAAAGGTTGGGCAATCTTCAAGGCAATGGTGTGTCTAAGTCAAAAGAAGAGCCACTTGTGTGTCCTTTCACTATGAGATGCCTATAAGAGCCAAAGGCTGGGCAATCTTTAAGGCAACAATGTTTCTAAGTCAGAAGAACAGTCACTTGTGTCTCCCTTCACTATGAGATGCCTATAAGAGCCAAAGCCTGGCAATCCACAAAGCAACGGTGCCTCCGAGATTATCCAAACCGCCGCTTCGTTGCCAGGACGAAGAAGAACTGAAGATCGGGACAAGCGGGGCTGCTATTTAAGCATCCTGGGAGCCAATCAGCGGCCACAAAGGGACCCCGAGTTCGATTTGCCATTACCTAGGGAAACGGAGGGGGGGGGGAGGAAGAGATCCGAACGTTCCGTTGGCTGAGACCGTTAAAACGAGTCTCGGGGCATGAAGATGCTCAGCCAGGAACGGAAACGGACGACCTGCCTCGGCTCTCCCCGCCCCCCCCCCCTCAGGAAAACTAATGGGGAAAAGTGTCCAGAGTTTTGCCGGCCGCCCTCCTCCCAAAAAGAAGCTACTTACCGGTTTGGATCGTTGGTGCCAGCGGCGACGGCCATTGGCGCCGGCGGCTCGGCTTCGTCGCTCTCGGGGGTCACACATGGACGGCGGCACAACCGAAAGACAGCTGATGAGAAGGCTGCTGCCGCCGCTGCGGCTGCTGCTGCTGCTTCGAGTTGCTTCCCCGTCCTTTCCAAACCGGATGCACAATCCAAGTGGCAGGCAGGGGGAGGAGTCACTTTCCGGGTTAGAAGGGGAAAAGGGGGAGGGGACTAATTTAAAAATTAAAAAAAAAACTTCGGCATGGTCGAGCTTCACTTTTTTTTAATTTACATTTTTGTTTCAACAGCAGCCCCAAGATGCCGCGCTTTCTTTCCTTTGCTAGTTAAAACGAAAACGGTTAAATCCACGCTTCCTTGGCGGGGCTAAAAGCTTGTAGGGCTCCATGACTTCAACTCCCTTTAAGCCTCAGCGATCAGGACGGTGCGGCCTCAAAGAATCTCGGGGGTTAATAGTTCAAAAGTTTATTGCTGTTGTAATGTTTAAAGGGGAGTCGGCAGGTCCACGTTCCTCGCACTCAAAAGAGGGGAAAAGCCACGTTCCCAATCTTTTTTTACCCATATTTATCAATTTATCAGTCAGAAAGGACACCAAAGGAAATAGCCAGGCTCTTGACTGCACTTCACTCGTACTTATTCATGAGGAAAAACTCGGTCGAAATTGGAACTCAGTACAGAAGCTGTCCTCTTCCCTTCCTGTTTATTTAGTATTAGGTTATGTTATCCGATTCCTAGCAACTTTGGGAGGTTTACAAAATCTTAAAAACACATCCAAACAAAAAAAACAACATAAATGAAAACAAAAAAAAAGCAAAGATGGGAACGATAACGAACCCGGGAAGGGGGAGGGGACAAAGGAAAAGAAGAGGGCTTCAATCATACTTGCCAAATGCATAGGCAAGGTTCTTCCCTCTGGTGAAACTTGTAAATTGTTTATTTCTATTTTTCTAAGGGAGTTTTTGTCCGTAGAGGGGGGGGAGGCGGGGCGGAGACCCGCACTGGCAATCACCAAGATTTATTTGGAAGAGGCTGCTCCCCGCCCGATTAATCTCACATTATCAAACATTTCCACAGATTTGCACCTCTGCAACGAGTTTGGATATAGGATGGTAGCCAGGGGCGATTCTACACACCTATTCGAAAGTAAATTGCAGAGGATCCAGCTAGTTTAAAATCCTTGATGCAAGGAAGAGGAAGGGGAAGGATTAAATTCGGGGGAGGGGGGGGGGGACGGAATCAAAACAAGGAAGAACGACGTATTTTTTGCCCTAGACCGACGGCGGACATCTGTCCCGGCAGTTCGGAAGAATCGAAGAGACCATCAAATTTCAGGAGATACCTGGGAATCTCCCTTCCCGGAGGGGAGGGGGGGGAGGAAGAGGAGGAGGGTTTGCTCCCATAATAAAAATGGCTCTCCCGCCTTCCCTTTCCTGCCGCTGCTCAGCGAACATCACTTCCTGAGTGAGGCGAGGGCAGAGCGCGAATGGGAGAAGCTGAGAATGGCGACTGTAAACTGCCGAACTCTGGAATGGCTCTACTCGCTGGTAAGGCGGTGTAGCTTTCTTTGCCTTCTTCCCTTCCCCCCCCCCCCCCCCCGGCCTTTCTTTTTTTGTTTGAGGGAGCGGGACGCGGCCTCTCCCTACAAAGAAATCCCGGGAGGCCGATTTACGGTCTCAATCCCGCTGTTCAAAAGCAAGGAGCCGTGAGGGATCGTCTCCATACTTTGTGGGAGGTGAGGTGGGCTCTGCCCCGTTTCTATCTGTCACGGAGGAACGGGCCTGGAACTCCCCCCGCATGTTTGCCATTCCCTTGAAAGCGAGTCCCCAGCCAGACACAACACTCCCAAGCTGGCTGACGGTTCAGGCTTCTGTCTCCAACGTCGCTTCTCTTTTAGTCTCCAGACGGTAGACACTTTTTAAATAAAGGGATTCACCCAATGCAAGAGACCCCTCAAATTTTAATAGCGTTATTTTTATTAGCATTTTTAAAGGTAATATTAGCACTTTTCACAAGGCAGTCTAGGCCTCTTTTTTTTTTTAAACCTTCAGAAAACACATTTTTCTCTTGTTAGCCAAGGCCATATTTTCTATTTTGGTAGGTGAGAACTTGCTTTTTCAGCAACTTCAGGAAGCCCTCCACTTACATCAGTTCATTTAGAGAAGTGGTTAACATAAAACTTATTTTTGGACAGTAATCACTGTGGTTTTGGGGTGAAGGTATTGGACTAGGATGGGGAGAGTCAAGTTCTGATTCATTCTCGGCAATGGAATTTCACTATATATCTTAAGGCCAGTCTTAAGGTCAATCTAACAGGGATAAAATAAAGACTTTCATGGAAACTGTTGAACTTCTGTGGAAAAGGCAGAATGAACGTTTAATAAATAGTAGCACTGCAGTACATAAGCATGGTTTTAGTAAGACACCCATCTCATATGACTCCCTTCAGCCCCTGGGTTCTTGTAGGTTAGCTGCAGATTTGATTTTGGTGGTGGGGATAAAACAAGTATAAAGAGAGGCTTGACATATTAAATGTAAATTCATATTAAGGATATTTTGTTCTTTTCTTTCACAGATTCTTCTTGCTACTGTATTGCTTTCGTGGGGCTATGTCATTTACGCAACCCGAATAGCAGCCAAATGGCATTTAAAGGAGATGTATCCCACACAAACCCAGAATATTTAAGACACCTCCAGAGTGTAATACCACAGAAATATAAGTACATTCTATAACACCATAAATAATAATCTGCAGAAACTTGCATTCCAAACTAGAGTGGCTAAGCTGCAGCAACATTGGAGCTTCAGAAATACAGTTTTACTGTGATACTTCACACTAATAACATATAATTGAGAAAAATTGGGAAAATATCCTTGAATATCTTATTTTTAAAAAAAGAAAAATTTACTGAATACTGGAGCACAGTATTGCAGGCAGTTTACAAGCCCAGATTGCAGAATGCAGCAATCTTCTGAATGAATAAATTAATCAATATTCCAGAGCTGTTATGGAAAGTCAGCCTTATGAAAGATGTAGATTAAGAAACTGATCAAGAAGCCAGTTTGGCAGCTGATCAAGAAGTTGATCTAACAGTAGATCAGGAACTTCCAGGCGTCCTGATAGAGGACATTCTGCAAAGATATATGGGAAAAGGAAATATAAAATGCAATTACTAGGAGAGGATCCACAGAGGTAACAAAGAAATCTCTTCTACAAGGGAAAGCAATGCTCTAAAGACATCCTTACCAAAGCATTAGGCCATTTGTGGAAAAGCCGCTAGCAATGCAGACAGGCAATCTCCAGTGAAGACTCAAGAAGGAAAAAAGAAAAAAACAAGCCCAAGTGTTGAAAGTGTTTATGAAGTTTGGAAAGTCACTGATACAAGAAGGTATGACAAAAAGAAACAAAAAAGAATGAAGTTTCATAAAAATCCTACCAATTCCTCTCCATCATCATCTGTTAAGAAAAGGCCTTAGTTTTTATACCGTGTTTCCCCCAAAATAAGACCCGATCTTATATATATATTTTGCTCCAAAAGACTCATTAGGGCTTATTTTTGGGGAAACACAATATCAGGGTGATCAGTCCAGCTGGGTGCCCCACCCCTAATGCACACAGAAGCAGCGGTGAGCCTGCAGGGGCCGACTGTCTGGCAGCAGCCGCAGCCTGCTGGCCCCATGGTGCATTCAGGCTGCACAGCCTACGCAGCGCAGGTGAATTGATTACCTGTCTAAGCAGCAAACAGAGGCAGAGGCGTGGGGGGACAGCAGGTAATCCTGATGAACCGCAGGCAAGCCAAGTGACACAAAGATGAGCCTTCCGCAGCCATCCGCCCACTTTGCCCCACCATCTCTGGGCTTTCCAGCAGGCCGCATAGTACATTTCAATCACCTACCTCCCCTGTGCCTCTGCTGCCAGTGCTGGTGTGCGAAGATGAGCCACCCGCCTGCTCCAGCTACCGACTTTGCTTTCCCACTGCCCGCACAGCATGCCTGGATCACCTGCCCTTCACCCTGGCTCTGCCTCCGCCTGCTACTTGGGCAGGTAATCAACTCACCTGCACAGCGCAGGCTGTGCTGCTATGGGACAGAGTCCCCTGCACACTCACCACCTCCTGTGCTGACCATACCCACCCACAGCCACACCCCCGGATGTCGACCTTAACGGGCTTATTTTGGGGATATGGCTTATGTTTACGCAAAAATCAGGCTAGGGCTTATTTTCTGGTTAGGGGAAACAGTAGTTTGTAATGTTTAATAATTGGGGAAAAACAGTTTGTAATGTTTTTTGGGGGAACAGTAGTTTGTAATGTTTAATAATAATAGTTATTGGTTTACTATTGTTTCTAACTTTGCCATAAGGCATAAATAATAACTTGTTTACAATAAGAAACAGAAGCCCTAAAAAGTGGCAAAAAATAATGTTCAGAGACCCATGTGAGTTAGTGTGGGGTTTTTTTCTCCCTCTGGTCACATAGCCAATCAAAATCCAGGGATTTTGCAGTCGGTATGGTTGTTTCTCATTGCTGCTTTGTGGAGGATTGTTGGTGCTGGCTTGATGACCGGAATGCTATAATTGCTTTTGTACCTATTTTAAAATATTCTTTTTCTATGTCAGACAAACAGGATGACAATTAAAAACCAGAATACATGAATACCAGCTGACAGTCAACGGGCATGACCAGAAGTCCCTGATCTCGAGCCACATCGACAATAAACAAAGTCCCATTTCAACACCAGAATCATTAGCCATGCTAAAACTCACCATATATGGGAATTCATCGAAGTCTAGTAACTCTACAAATCGATCCATCAACAAACACATTGATTTAGAACCATCTATAAGAAACAGGACCACTCACAATCAACAATGGAACCAACCACCCCTCACCAGCTGAATTTCACACCAAGCCAATCACATGACCTACTGACCACACAAGACCTATATAAACAAGAGAGAAGCGGAACAAGACACTTCACCCGAAGTCCCACTGAAGATGTTACCTAGTTTGGTAATAAAACGTTTGGGAGCTAAAGGGTAAGCTCAGAGAACAAATCACTACCAAAAAACCCAGAGTGAATTTTGCTTAAAAGTGTTGTATAACAATACATTTTATTTTATATGTGGTTTGAATTAAATTTGTTAATAGAAGTAAGGTTCCAAAAATATAATTACTTGTTTGATTTGGCCCCAGCTCCACAGCAAAATTCAAAGTTTTAAATTAAAATTAAACCAACAAAGCACTTAACATCAACCATGTACAAATGTTTCTCCAGTGACCTGGGTCTTTCTTTGAAAACTGAAATAGAACCTTAGTGTAATGAGCTTCAACTTTGCAAACATCCGTTTGCCTATTGGCAGGACCTTCAGTTAACTTCAATCTCTTTTTGACCAGTACTACTCTTCCCCATTCTAATACTGCCATTTGACTACCAGTAATAGATATAGTAAGCACCTGTATAACTTGGGAAATGTGTTGTTCTTTCGCTGTTAAGAATCAGTGTTATTCACTCATGTGCTGATAGGCACAAATAAGAAACATACAGGTATTTTCCATAGGCCTAATAAAAAATGAGTTCCTCCTATTTGCTGGCCATGTAGTCTTCTGGTTTCTGGTGCGCATGTGCCCGCGATGATGAGCTGGCCGACACATGCTCACATTGGAAAATGGAAGACCAGCTCTTCCAGTTTTCGGCACTGCCGCACGCACAAAGGGCAGCTGATCATTGCGTGTGCATGTGCGCCAGAAACCCAGGAGAGGAACGGGCAATACCACGCATGCCAGGCAATATGGCTCCACGTGCCACTTCAGGTGGGTGTGCCATAGGTTCACCATCACGGTTTTAGAATTTTTTGTAGTACTCATTTCTGAATATTTAACTCATCACAAATGCAAGTTTGAAGTAGACATTTACACTTATGACCTGTAATATTTTTTATTTTTATGGCAATACAAAGGTATTGTGACTAACACTGTTTGCCCTACACCAATTTGTCATATACCAAGGATTTCTAAGTTAAGAAAAATATATCTTGTATAATTTATGTATAAATAATACCACATCTTCCTCTGGAAAAGAAGTCATGGAGGTGCTTAGTACATGTTTTCTTTATAATATTTGCATATCGTAACTTTTTTTCATTTATCAGGAAGACAGGCTGGAGGAAAAAGAAGCAACACCACCACCACAAGCTACTGGAGGAGAAATACTAATCTGTGAGGACTGAGAGACTCCAGGACCTGGAGACTAAAAACTTATTTCCTATATAAATGAACATATAATTCAGCACAGTGGCTTGCATTGGAGGTTAGCAAGCCCTCATTTGAGACCCAAGTGCTGCTGTGGGATGGGGTGAGCTTCCACCTTCACTCCAGCTTCTGCTGGGAACATGAAAGGAACCCTCAACTGGGCGTCCCCAGGGCAACGGTGAAGTCAGTAGCTAATCTTTTCAATTCAGAAGTGCCTTCAACAACTGGGATGTGATTCAAAATGGACAATAAGAGACTTAATGATTTTAGGCTAATGTGGGGTTATCGGGAAGGCATTGCTAGCTGGGATGGTCTCTAATGCAGTCACTAATCATGTATAGATACTGAATCCAACAACAAAGTACTTTATTTTGGTTATTGATAGGTCTTAGAAAACATACAACTTAGAAACTTTAAAAGATAAATAAAACAAAATTGAATACATAGCCAAAGAAGTTAAAGTTTCTTCATTTAGGTAAACCACTTCGAATCCTGAGGCTACTCACACTAAAGCTTCAGTGAGGAGACTATCATAAATATATCCAGAACTATGAGGCTGATTTTAACTTTGTTATTGTAATATAGGTACTGATGAGTCAATACAAAATGCTTGCATCTACCTGTGTTCATCTTTTGGCTGTATAGTTTAAATTATTAAAAGGGACTAATTGTTTTTAAATATCCAGAAGTAATAGGATTAATTGCTATTGTTATTACTAAGCTTATAGAAAATTTAATTTAATTCTAATTTAATTAAGTCTAGTAAGGTTGCCGTTGACTCTTGATGGCTGTTAAGCAAAATTTGATGACACTGAAAGAGTGCATCAACTAAAATACTGGACTAAAAAGCCATTTTAATCTGATTATTATACCAGAGAGGTAACGAGGAAACTTGGTCTACAAGAGAAAGCCTAAAGCCTCTGAAGAAATCTTTACCAAAGCCCCAGGCCATCTGTGGAAAGGTAGCTAACATTGCAGACAGAAGCTGAGACTCAACAAGAAAAGAAGAAAAAACGGTCAAGAAGTCCAAGTGTTGAAATTGTTTATGAAAGAACGATCCCTAATACAAGGTGTGATAAAAAGAAACAGATCTGAATCATAGCTCTGCATCACCATCCTCTGTTGGACCCATAGATGGGAGTGCCAGTAGTGTGGGGTTATAGGGATGTCATTTTCTATAGGAATCCTGCCTGCCTTCAGAAGCTGCTCCCATGGTTTAAAAGTGAGCTTACAGTCCCATTGGGTATTCATGGCTCTCCGATTAATATTGTATAACGTATAATAATGCATAATTTAATCAAGTTTGATCTAGAAAGCCAGGCATGTGCTAACCAATTACAACTTTTCTTATTCCAAAGTAAGGACGAGTTTATCAACTTTGCTAGATGTCCTTTTACTATAGATGCATATGATGAGCATGCAAATTATGATTGTCCAGCTCCAGCAGATAAAGAAGGAAGCAACTGAGTCTTCTATTGTTGTCCTATCTCCTGATGAAACTGAAACCCAAGTACCCGAACGTAATGCTTTCAGAAGTGACACAGGCCAAGCACCCTGGGATGATGAAACACCAGGCCCATCTTATGCCAATTTAGAGCAAATGCATATTTCTCCATCAACTGAGACACCTCTGGAAGTGCTGATGAAGACCCTTCTGCAAATATAACTGGGTTGCAGAGGTCACAACCAGCAAATGTAGAAGTGAATGATGACAGCTGTGATTCTTTTGACAACTGTGTTGTTCAGTATGTCAAACCCTTACAAGGTAAAGACTCAGTGACAAGGACAGCCATGCATCTGGATCCTGATGGTTGGCAACTCTGTGGTAGGCCCAAGAAAAGGGGGTGGATTGCATCAAAGAGGATATGAAATACGTGGGTGTGGCCCCTGAAGATGTACTGGATCGAGCCAAATGGAAAAGGCCCCGTCATAACTCGGGAATAGCACTAGAAGAAAGAGCAGCCTATCCAACTGTGCAGCTTTAGTGCCACGGATGCTAGTAGATCTGCATCACCATCTTCTGCAGGTTCCAGAGATGGTATTGCTAACCATAAGAATAATGAATATCTCTTCTCAGTGGGAAAAGACGATCCAAGGAGAGTGAAAAAGAAGAGACTAAAGAAAGAAGCGCCTTAAATTACTATATACTCTTTGTTAAATATTCTTAGAAACCTTATTTTTCCTCTTTGTTACAAGTTTTTGCTTTGTAGTTTAATCAATATTTTGACGTCCTTATACATCTTGTTTACGTTATATAGCTTTATATGAAAAGGCCTTGGTTTTTAATTTTAAATTAACAATGGTTGAAGCAACCAGAAGAACAAGAACCAGAACTTTGTATCTCTTGACTCCTGAAGCGGTAAAAGAGGAAGTTAGGAAGAATGTTTTTATAATAGTTACTTGTTTGCTATTGTTTTGATCTTTGTTATAATGCATAAAGAATAACTTTTATGAAATTAATTTTAATAAATTAAAATGTAAAATTGAATCTGATTCATTTTACAACATTTTTGACTTACGACCTTAATGGACAGGTTCCAATAGGGTCATACCTCAAGGACTAAAGTTAAGTATTACTAAAGTCTTTATTTTTCCTCTTAGTTACAATTTTTTGCTTTCTGCGTTAACCAATATTTAGGTTTCTTTGTGCTAATTGTTTACATTATATAGCTGGATGAAAAGGCCTTAGTTTTTACAGTTTTTAATGTTTTAATAGTTATTGTTTACTATTGTTTCTAACTTTGTTGTAAGGCATGAGGAATAACTCATTTAATGAAATAAATTAATTAAAATGTGATCTTGGAGTCCTTGGTGTTTTCTGAGTTTGGTTGTTTGGTTGTTTCATTATCTGACTAGATAATGTCTTCAGTTTTAGAAAGGTATGAGCTTTGTTCTCTATATAGTCTATTCATTAAATGATAACTGTGTAGATCAATCCCATATCATGATAGAACATTCCCCAAAGATAAAAAAAAAAAATTGCCCGGATCAGATTTGGTTTAGGTTTTCTTATATGCTTATTTCAGTTTAAAAGCTAAACCTAGAACTGGTTTGTTAAAAGTAATGTATGCAAAATTATCAATAGGCTAATATTTCTCATTTGGGTTAAGATGTTATACATTACCATTTATCTAGATAAAATAATTGATACCACAAGGGCATGGTTGGCCTTTACTAGATTAGTGTTGTACTATGTAGGTCCCCCAACTAAAGACTTCATATGACTATTCTTACTAAGTCGTGAACTGCCATTCATTTCTTTTAATGCTAGAGGCATTAAAATCAAATTAAGGTCTCCGACAGCCTTATGACTAAATATCTGGCTTTCTAAGAACACATCAGTAGAATGAGACTAGGATCAGTTTCCTTATCAAATAATCATTTCCTGATAAACTTCTGGGTCAGGTTACCTGTAGCAAACTGATCACATGATAATGTACCCTCTTGTGCTTGTTAGTAAACAGCATTATTTTGGTATTGTCATTATCATTAATCTGCAACAAGAGATTGTCATAGGAGGTGGCAAGAGCATATACCACTTCCTAAATCTACAGGTAGTTCTTGTTTGGCATCTGTCTTGTGCAGTAACCGTTCAGTTATGACAGCAATGAAAAAGTGCGACCAACCATCTCATTTACAACATTCGCAGGTCTGTAAAACAAAGGAAATCTAAAGTAAGAACTTAAGCACAATCACCATTTGAATTAGCAACCCCCCTCATTTAACAATTAAGTTATCTGTCCCAATTGTGATTGCCAAATGAGGACAGGAGTTTTAGAATTATCCATCATCTGCATAAAACAGTCAAAATTTGTGAAAGATAGTGTAAATAAGCACCAAGGGTATTAATATAGAAATTGAACAATAATGGAGCCAGGATGCATCCTTGCCTAGTCCCTAAAATTTGGATTTCTTTTAAGCAGGTGCCCTTGGCTACTGCAGTGAACCCCAACATATGTGTTCACATCATTTTGACATGAAGAGAAGTAGATGTGTAGATCATAATTTATGCCCACATTTTTTTAAATCAGGTCAAATGTGGATCAAGGATCAACTAATGCTGGTTATAAACCTAGATTAGTTTGGAGTTTTCCTGCCCAGTAAAGGCTGAAGGTAAAACAGAATGCCCTGGCCAAAAGTCAAATTGTTGCCCTGCCATACAGGTATGTTACATGCAACTAACTGATTATACTTACAGATTAATTGGTCAGTAGTTTGGGGACAACTTTTTGGTGTTTTGCAGATTATTGACACTTCCTTTGAACCTATTAGTACTCTTGATTTAGTAGTTGACCTTGGATTTTATAGAAGCTGCAGATGAAATTAGACAAGTAAATTCAAAATATTAAAGATTGGCTATCAAACACTCAATTGGTGCACTCAAAAAACAATTCTTTTAATTGATATAATAAAGTGAAGCAAAAAAATAGACTAAAGTTACACTTTCGTTTGCATAAATTATTATTAAATAAAATTAAATATTCCTTTAAAAATGTCCCTAATTAGATAACCTTGGCTTTCAACAATAATTGTAGAGTGGATTTTTTTAATGAAACATACCAGTATGATGAGGATTTTTCTTCAGAATAGCATCAAATAACTTGAACATCTGCTTAACTTCAAATTCTCACTGGATACTATATACATTTTTTTGCCAATCCATCCATAGATATCCAGGCATTTATTTCTGTACCATTAAAAGCATTGTATAGGAGTGTAACTTTTAACTTGAAAACCAAACCAAACTTTCTTGCACAAAGTATCTAGTTATTTTTCTGTAATAATGACTCTTTGGGCTATCAGTAATCCTTCTAGACTTACTCTTCTGAAATATATTGAAATAAGCAGTAAAGTGGAAAAAATGTAAAATTCTCTTTTTTAAAAACTATATTCAAAGATATTTTCTCGGTTATATGTTAATAGTATTGAGTATCAGATGGTCACAGCTTTTTTGTTATCTTTATCTGTATTTCTGAAGCTTCAGTTAGACTCCTGCAGCTCAGCCACTCCAGTTGAGAATTCATGTTTTTGCAGATTATTATTTGTGGAGTTATAGAATGTCTTTGTATTTCTGTGATATTCCACTCTGGAGATGTCTCAAATATTCTTGGCTTATATGGGATAAATCTCCTTCAATTGCCATTTGGCTGCTATTCGGGTTGCGTAAATGACATAGCCCCATGAAAGCAATACAATAGCAAGAAGAATCTGTGAAAGAAAAGAACAAAATATCCTTAATATGAATTTACATTTAATATGTCAAGCCTTTCTTTATATTTGTTTTATCCCCACCACCAAAATCAAATCTGCAGCTTACCTACAAGAACATGAGATGGGTATCTTACTAAGACCATGCTTATGTACTGTAGTGCTATGATCAGTGGTGGGATTCTGCCGGTTCTAGGCGGTTCGGTGTTTTTTTATAATTTTATTGGTCTCGCAGCTGCCGCGAGGCTTCAAAGGGCTGCCCTACAGCTGATCAGTGTTAAAAGAAAACAAATGAGTAGACCCACGCCTGCAAAAATAAATGGGTAGGCCCAGTGGTGGGATTCTACTTCAGTAGAACCGGTTGTTAAGTAGTTAAGTAGTTAAGCCAGTGCTTGCAAAAGTGGGCGGTACCGCCCCCTGGGGGGGTGGGATGCCTTAGGAGGGTGGTAAGAGGCAAGGGGGGCGGCAGGGGAGCGGTAGAGGCAAAAGGGGGCAACAGGGGGGGCTAAGTGGCAAGGAGGGTGGCCCCCACCCTTTGGCCTGTGCCTCGCAGCACTTACCTCCCTGCAAGCAAACAGCAAGAAAAAACAGCCCCTTTTAGCTTCAGCATAGGTTAATTAGCACAAGTTGATTAGATCGGCCTCCCGACTCTCAGCTGTTTTGCTCAGGTCTCTCTTGCTAGCTGCAAAGAGTACTGGAGCAGATTTTTTTCCCCTAGCTATGCTGAAAAAACGAAACTAAAAGTAAAGCAGTTTACTCCCTCTCTTATCCTCACTCCTACTCTATTTTCCCTTCCCTTCCTTCCTCCCTTCTCTTCCTTCCCTCTCTCTCCTTCCTTCTTTCATCTTTCTTCTCCTTCCTTCATCCCTCTCTATTGCTGTATCTTTTTGTGCATATGGATTACTCAGAGGGCTGAAAAAGTTATTTTTGACTAGTCCTCGCACTTTTGACCAGTCCTCGAACTTACGACTGTCCTCACATTTTACGTTTTTCGCCCTATCTTGTCACCATGGTGAAGAGAAGCAGTTGTGAAATGAGTGACATGGTTGTTAAGAATGCTACAATGGGCATAAATGATGACCAGTCATAAGTACGAAGACCGGTCAAAAGTGCAAGGACCTGTCAGAAATCACTTTTTTCAGCCCTCTGGGTAGTCCATATGCACAAAAGGACTACCCAGAGGGCTGAAAAAATTATTTTTGACTGGTCCTCGCACTTTTGACCAGTCCTCAAGCTTACGACTGTCCTCACATTTTACATTTTTGCCCTATCTTGTCACCATGGTGAAGAGAAGCAGTTGTGAAATGAGTGACACGATTGTTAAGAATGCCGCAATGGGCATAAATGTGAGGATGGTCATAAGTGCGAGGACCGGTCAAAAGTGCGAGGACCTGTCAGAAATGACTTTTTTCAGTCCTGAGTGGTTCCTATGAACATAGCCACGCCCACCCGGTCACATGACCAGCAAGCCACACCCCCAACTAAGCCACGCCCACAGAACTGGTTGTTAAAAAAAATGAATCCCACTACACGCTATGATTTATTAAATGCTCATTCTGCCTTTTCCACAGGAGTTCAAGTTTCCATGAAAGTCTTTATTTTATCCCTGTTAGGAAGGCTGGCCTTAAGATATATAGTGAAATTTCATTGCCAAGAATGAATCAGAACTTGACTCTCCCCATCCTAGTCCAATACCTTCACCCCAAAACCACAGTGATTACTGTGCAAAAATAAGTTTTATGTTAACCACTTCTCTTGAATGAATCATAGTTTGCTTTTCACATTTTTTTTAAAAAATTTGATTTATATGCCGCCCTTCTCCGGAGACTCAGGGCGGCTTACAATGCGCTAAGCAATAGCCTTCATACTTTTTGTATATTTATACAAAGTCAGTTTATTGCCCCCACAAACTGGGTCCTCAATTTACCTACCTTAGAAAGGATGGAAGGCTGAGTCAACCTTGAGCCTTGGTGAGATTCGAACCTGCAATAATTGCAGGCAGCTGTGTTGATAACAGGGTGCTTTAGACCACTGTACTATCCAAGGCTCTGTGGACTTGTGGACTTTATAATTTGCTAAATTATAAAACATAGTTTAGAGTACATAGTGGTCTAATTTAAATCCCAGAAAGCCAGAATTGGAGCCAGTTTGGTCTAGTGGTTAAGGCACCAGTCTAGAAATCAGGAGACTAGGAGTTCTAGTCCTGCCTTAAGCATGGAGCGCAGCTGGGTGATTTTAGGCCACTCACTTTTTTCTCAGCCCCATGAAGAAAGCTATGGCAAAGTATCTGTAAAATATTGCCAGAAAAAGAGCAGGCACTCCACACAGTTATCAAGAATCAAAGGCAGAAAAAAAAGCCAAAATGTAATCACATTGAGGGCTTAAATAATAGGCAAACATGGTTTAACAAAAAAGCCAAAAAGTATATGCCTATTTCAGATGTTTGGGGTAAGTTTAGAACAAAGTTCACAAGTCTTTTCAGTCTTTCTCTCAGGAATTTATATTTTTTATAGTTCAGTTTGAAAGGATGGACAGGCTTTTTAATGATTGCAACTGTTGGACAGCAGGGATTCAGAAAAATGTGTGGATTAAATTTCAAATCCTCCAGAGATTTACCGATAAACACACACATAAAATGTGCCTACCTTAAAGAAAGAGACAGTACTAGTGCTGTTTCAAGCAGGAAGCCAGCTGGGAGATCTTGGGCCAGTAATTCTCTCAGCCCTAGCAAGGAGAAACCAGCCAGCTATTTTTGAAAACGTTGCCATGTAAACCACAGCGACTTCTCCAGGCAGTTGCCAGGCATGCAAATGGCTTGAAGAAACAACATTATTATAAAGGACTAAATCAAAGCCCGTATTTGTTTAAACTTAACTGAAGCCTAGTCTTTGATTTAAAGTTGGAGAGAAAGGGAGAAAGGCAAGAAGCCATGGTCTAAAGTGGGTTAGTGATCTCTTCTGTACAATCTCAGCTTCTGATTTGTAGTTTGACACATCTGTAAACTCTTGATACAGCTCCCCTATAGACGTTCAGCTACTGAGATTGAAAAGGGGACGTGAAATGCCAGTATTATTATAATTGGAAACTTGGTCAAAGGCCAAGGGCAGAGGGATGCATAGGAAGTACTGTTGTGTCCAGACAACCTAGAGACGTCCATGGAAAGTCTTGATGTGGAGCTGATAAAAACCTGATCCCTGAATTTGAGAGAGAGAGAAGGAGGGAGGGAGGGAGGGAGGGAGGGAGAGAGAGAGAGAGAGAGAGAGAGAGAGAAAAGGGCTTCTTTGTCCACCAGAAAATACAGATCACCAAGTAATTCAAGGAAAGCAAAAAACATTTTTAAGGTGGGTGCGGGTAGTGTCAAAGGCCATTTATAGGGTACAGAAATCAATGAAGCACACAGTTGTGTAATACAATTCAGAAAGCAAACTGTATTACAGTTGTGTAATACAAGTCAGAAAGCAAGGGGTCAAACAAGAAAAGGCACAGAGACTTGAATAATAGAAAAAAACTGATTCTATGTAACATTTCCCAAGTTGCAAACTTATGGGTTACATTGCTGTTTTCCAAGTAGGTTAGTATGTTTCTTAAAAGTTGCAAGTGTATTCAAGGAAACGCTAATAGTAAAGCCTAACCCTTGAGGTAACAGCAACCACACGGAGTGTTTCGCATTGGGTGAATCCGTTTAAAAAGTGTCTGTTACTTAGAGCATGGGTCTCTAACCTTGGCCGCTTTAAGACTTGTGGACTTCAACTCCCAGAATTCCTCAGCCAGCAAAGCTGGCTGAGGAATTCTGGGAATTGAAGTCCACAAGTCTTAAAGCGGCCAAGGTTGGAGACCCCTGACTTAGAGGCTAAAAGAGAAACTCCGAATTCGAGGTTGGAGACAAAAGCTTAGCTTCAGCCAGCATGGAGGGGAGTTGTTTTCAACTGAATGGCAAACGTGGGGGAGGGGGGGTCCCAGGCTCCTTTCTCCGAGACAGAGAGTATCGTCCCCCCCCCAACACACACACAATTTATGGGGTAGCTCCCGCACCGCTCCTTGCTTTTGAGCAGCGGGATTAAACCCGTAAATCGGCCGCCCGGGATTTCTTTGTAGGGGAGAGGCCGTGTCCTGCTCCCTCAAATAACAAAAGAAATTTGGGGGTGGGGATGGGGAGAGGAGACAAAGAAAGCAGCACCGCCTTACCAGCCAGTAGAGCCATTCCAGAGCTCGGCGGTTTACCGTTGGCATGACCAACTGCTCCCGCTCGCGCCCCGCCCTCGCTTCAGCTCAGGAAGCCCCCCCCCCCGGGAAGTGACGTTCGCGGAGCGGCAGGAAATGGAAGGGAGGGGGAGAGCCATTTTTGTTAAGGGAGCCAAAGCCCCCGCCTCTTCCCCCCTCCCCCTTAGGGAAGGGAGATTCCTAGGTATCCCCTGAAATTAGACGGAGTTAAGGTAGAAAATAAGATAGGATAGGAAAAGATTAGGATAGGGATAGGATAGGATAGGATAGGGATATGATAGGATATAGGAATAGAATAGAATAGAATAGAATAGAATAGAATAGAATAGAATAGAATAGAATAGAATAGAATAGAATAGGAATAAGGATAGGATAGGATAGGATAGGATAGGATAGGATAGGATAGGATATAGAATAGAACATAGAATAGGAATAAGGATAGGATAAGATAGGATAGGATAGGATAGGATAAGAATAGGATAGGATAGGATAGGATAGGAATAAGGATAGGATAGGAATAAGGATAGGATAGGATAGGATAGGATATAGAATAGAACATAGAATAGGAATAAGGATAGGATAATAATAGAATGGAATGGAATGGAATTCTTTATTGGCCAAGTGTGTTTGGACAGACAAGGAATTTGTCTTTGGTGCATAAACTCTCCATGTGCATACAAGCAATAAGTGATAAATCACGATCATAGTCATTGTAAAAAATATATTCATCATAAATTGTAAGATACAACGCTTGGTGATAATCACTGCGGGGACAAATGTCTCTCCTCAGTCTCCAGCAAAAATATGTCACTCTTCCTTGTTTTGATTCCATCCTCCTGATTTAATCCCTGCCCTTCTCCATTTTGCCAAGAACATCAAGGTTTTTAAGGTAGCTAGATCCTCTGCAATTTACTTTCGAATAGGTGTGTAGAATCGTCCCTGGCTACTATCCTATCCAAACACATTGCAGAGGTGGAGGTCGGTTGAAATCTTTGGTATTCCAGAAAATAGGGTTCAGCTTTTAGGTATCCCTTCACCAAAGTCAAAATTTTTATCTTATTTATTGATCACATTTTGAAAAGTAACATTTTTCCACTGGATTTTGGAGGGCTCCTGCATAGGTCGTAAGCATGACACTGCCTCCCAAGGCAGAACCCTAATAACCTGAGATAAATTGGGGGGGAGGGGTTGAGCCTCATCCAAATAAACCCTACCCATTGCCCTATTGGATTCCACCCCACCCCCACCCCCACCCCCTTCCAAAGCATCCAAGGACAAAAACTCCCGTAGGGAAACAAGGAATACAAAGCAGCACAAACACTCATTTTCCAGGTTTCATCAGAGAGAAATGTCTATGGAGATTCTCAGTCATCCAGGTCATGGTTGTCCCAAAGGACCATCTCTGAAGCTGAAGAAGCTTCTTGGATGAGAGGCAAAACATCTTCAAAGAAAAACCAGAAACTCCAGTTGCCTCTTGAAAAAGCACCTTTGCGACATCAGAGAGAAGAATCTTGCCTTTGCATTTGGCAAGTATGATTGAAGCCCTCATCTTTTCTCTGTTCCCCATCTGGTTAGCTACCATTCCCATCTTTCTTTTTTGTTTCCCTTGTCTTCTTTTATGTTCTTTCTTTTAGGTGTGTTTTAATATTTTGTAAACTGCCTAAATTTGTTGGGAGTTAGATGGCATATAAATTGAATGAATGAATGAATGAATGGGAAGGGAAAAGGGAAGAGGACAGCAGGAACTTCTGCATTGAATTAGTTTTGATCGAGTTTTTATTCATGAATAAACACGTGTTAAGATTGTGCATTAAAGAGCCTGTCTTTCTCTTTTGGTATCCGTACTGATTGATAAATTGATTTGTATGGGTAAGAAAAGATTGGGAACGTTTTTATCCCTTTTGAGTGCAAGGAATGTGGACCTGCCAATTCACCCGCCCCCTCGACACATTACAGTAGCAATAAACTTTTGAACTACAATTCCCATTATGCTTTGGGGCCACCGTCCTGTGCAAATGTAGAGGTGAATGATGATAGCTGCAATTCTTCGGACAACTGTGTTATTGTTGGCTATGTCAAGCCATTAGCTGGGATAATTCTTGACCTTGTTCAGATGTCCTCAGAATCTGGAAGTTCAGCTGATGATTGGAAAAATGTGCAGCATTCCGACAGAGACCACCATGATTTGAAAAGGAAACATCACAGCAAGGGAAAACAGAAAAAGAAGAGGCAGCAGTAGACATAAACACAAAAAGGCCAGATTACAAAATGCACTTTTCTGAAAAAATAAATAATTTATATTCCTGAGCTGATGTGGAAAGTAGACCTTCCAATGAATTTAATAGATTTTTATTTTTAATCTGGAATTTAAATTTGTATATTTGCCCACTGGCATATGACTGGAGGGGAGGGGGGAGGGGGGAGCTTAACAATAGTTATAAACAGTAGTAAAACAAGAATAGAGACTATTGTGCTGGGGAAAGTGGAATCTCAAGAATAAGGACATTCAAACTGAGTTTTGAGTTACCAACCAATTCATTTGTGCCAGATGTAAAAACAAAGATCATTGGTTAGTTGGCAACTAGCTGAAAGATTTAGTTTCTGTGGTGCCATTCTCTCCATTATTATTATTGTCAATTGTAATAACAGCAGATGATGAGAGAAATTGGTAAAATTTTTATCCAACTTAATTCTTTTTTTTGTGTCTTTTTGTCACGCCTTGTTGTTATCAGTGACTTTCCCTTCATAAATTATCTCGATGATTGGGTTTCTTGACCATTTTTTTCTTATCTGGTTGAATCTAAGCTTGTGATTGCCTGTCTGCAAATGGCTTGGTGCTTTGGTAAAGATTTCTTTAGAGTACTGATTTTCTCTTGTAGAAGAGGTTTCCTCTCTGATACAATACCCAGACCTTAATTGCTTTTTATCCCAATCATTTTTCAGCTGATGCACTCTTTCAATGTCAAATCTGCTTAACAGCCATCAAGAGTCAACAGGCTCTTACTAGATTTAATTAAATTAAATTTTCTCCAAGCTTAGTAAAGCAGTAAGCACTAACCCTCCTGTTTATTTGTTCTGGATATATATATGATGATCTTCTCACTGAAACTTTAATGTCAGTAGCTTCAGGGTTCAAAGTGGTTTACCTGAATGAAGAAAGTTTATCTTCTTTGGCTGCTATGTACATCTTTTATTTCATGTTATTTATCTTTTAATGTTGTTTCTACGTTGTATATTTTCTAAGGCCTATCAATAACCAAAATACTTTGTTGTTGGATCAATATCTATCTATACATGATTAGTGACTACCCTTAGAGACCATCCCAGCACTGCCTCTCACATATACACACATTAGCCATAAATCATTACATTTCTTATTGTCCATTTTGAATTATATATTCATTTACATAGGAAACAGTACAGTAAGTGTTTTCATTTTACAGGTCTTAAGAGTCTCTCAGTCCTCACAAAATGGTATTTCTGCTGCAGTTCCATGTGATGGTGGAGGAATTCCTTTTTCCTCCATCCTGTCTCCCTGATAAGGAAGAGAAAAAAAATCAGAATATGAAAATATTTTAAGGAAAACATATACTAAATACCTCCACGTTTTCATTTTGCAGAAGAAGATTTGGTACTATTTATGCACGATTTATGCAAGACATTTTTCTTAATTTAGAAATCCTCGTTATATAACAAATTTGTGTAGAACAGGGGTGTCAAAATGGCGGCCTGTGGGCCGGATGCATCACGTCAGGCCACGCCCACCCCAGTTTTGCAAAGATAAAAAAAGTCATGATACGTCACGTGACCTGATTGAGTTTGACACCCATGGTGTAGGACAAACAGTGTTAGCCACAATAACTTTGTAGTGCCATAAAAATAAATCTTTTTACAGGTCATAAGAGTAAATGTCTACTTCAAACCTATATTTGTAACTGGAGTTCAATATTCAGAATTAAAGAAATGGCTACTACAGAGAACATTCTAAAGCCATCTAAGCAATGAAGCAACATATCCATTATTTTCAAAGAATATTTTTGTGTTTCCTTTCTAATTTAGTAGATGTTCCTGACTGAGGAAAGACTTAAAGGTACTGAGCAAATTTTAGACCTGTCTTAGCAGGAAGCAACTGGGTGACTTTGGGCTAGTACCTCAGAGAGAGTTATTTAGGAAGCCTTAGGAAGAAAGGCCAAATCACTTCTGAAGAGCCTTACCAAGAAAACTGCAAGTCACCTTAGTAAAAAATGATTTAAAGGCAAAAATTAAATGAAATACAATAAGCCTATATTTTCCTTAATTTATAAACTTAAGGTGGGCTTGGTTTTTTTTTTACACAAATAGATGTTACATAGAATATTAAGAAGACAACTTACTGGATATATTGTATGCTTTTTTTGAACAATACCATGGGGAGTAACCTGCAAATGAAAACAGAAGAATAATGATTATGAAGTACCATATTTTTCAGACTATAAGAAGCTCCGAAGTATAAGATACACCTAGCTTTAGGGGAGGAAAACAAGGGGAAAAAAATCTGCCTCTGCCTTCCAGCAATTTACCTCCTTGCAGCGAACAGCAAACAGCCTGGTCAGCTTCAGCACAGCCTGATTTAGCACAAGCAGCTGATTGGCGGTTGGGGCCTCCTGGAATACCGCTGATCAGCTGTTCCAGGTTGCAGGGATCACCACTGCCCATCGCTGCCCATTGCTGCTGCCACCTATCTTGGCCTCCATGTGCCCCATTTTTGGCCTCCGTGCACCCTGTTTTCTGCCTCTATGCACCCCATTTCTGCCTCCATGCATCCCATTTTTGCTGCCGCCGCCTATCCCCGCTTCCTAGAAGGGGCCAAAAACAGGACATGCAGAGGTCAAAAATGGGGCATGTGGAGGCAACAATAGGCAGCAGCAGCGATGGGCGGCGACGGGCAATGGTGATCCCTGCAGCCTGGAACAGTTGATAGGCAGTATTCCAGGAGGCTGATCCAACCGCCAGTCAGCTGATTGTGCTAAATCAGGCTGTGCTGAAGCTGACCAGACTGTTTGCTGCAAGGAGGTAAATTGCTGGGAGGCAGAGGCCAAAGGTTGGGGGCCGGAAGGTGGGCAGGGCTTCGGCAACATTCACTGTATAAGACGCACAGACATTTCCACCCACTTTTTGGGAGGGAAAAAATGTATCTTATACACCGAAAAATACAGTAAGTAATAAGTTGGACATTCTTTGGAATTTATCATATAAACTTTTCCCATCTTAGTATCTTTCCAATTCCTTATACTATGGAATCAGTACATTTGACCTCAATGTATTCTCAGCAAAATTCTCTGCAACCAATTAAAATCAGAATATAGACACTTTCACGAATAGGAGGAACTCATTTTTTATTAGGCTTTTTTATTTTTTATTTCCCAAGTTACACAGGTGCTTACTAAATACTGTATTTTTTTGGAGTATAAGACGCACCGCAGCATAAGACGCAGCTTAGTTTTTGGAGAGGAAAATAGGAAAAAAATAATAATTCTGCCTACCAGGTATTCACCTGGCTAGCGTCCTTAGCCTGGTCAGCTCAGCACATTCGTTCACTGGTTTTGAGCATGCGCTAGTTGGGGCTGAAATAAAGCTTCTAAAGCACAGCTGATCGTCGGAGGGAGCAGTAATGAGAAAAGCAGGTGAAGCACGGAAGATTGCTTACTCACAAGCGCCTCGTTGGGGCTGAAAAACAGCTTCAAAAGCACAGCTGATTGTCGGACAGAGTTCCAGTGACTAAAGCAGGCAAGCATGGAAGGAGTAAGAGAAGGCAGCAGCTGTTCCGGGTAGCTATTTTGGGCACTGCACATCACGTTTTCAGCCTCCAAACGTGTTGTGTTTTCGGGTGGTTATGAGTGGTTACACGACGCATTGTGTTTTCGGGTGGTTACGAGCGGTTATGAGCAGTGATCCCCACAGCCTTGAAGGGCTCTCAAACGGAGCGTTTGGAGGCTGAAAACGCAATGCACGAAGCCCAAAAACACATTGTTGGTGGCAATCTCTGCAGCAAGGAAGAGGACGCGCAGAGGCCGAAGGGTGGGCAGGGCTACATTTGGAGTATAAGACGCATCCAAATTTTCAGCCTCTTTTAAGGGAGAAAAAGTGTGTCTTATACTCCGAAAAATATGGTATATTACTGGTACAGTCAAATGGCAGTATTGGAATGGGGAACAGGGGTACTGGTCAAAAAGAGATGGAAGTTAACTGAAGGTCTTGCATACAGGCAAACAGATGTTTGCAAAGTTGAAGCTCATCACACTAATATTCTATTTCAGTTTCAAAGAAAGACCCAGATCCCTGCAGAAACATCTGTACATCACTGATGCTAAGGGCTTCATTAGTTTTATTTTAATTTAAAACCTTGAATTTTATTGCAGAGCTGGGGCCAAATCCAACAGGTAATTCCATTTTTAGAACCTTAGTTCCGTTTACAAATTTAATTCAAACCGAATATAAAACAATGTATTGTTATGCAACACCTTGAGCCAAAATTCACCCTGTCTGTCTGTCTACGTATGTATGAATGCTAATGCTCATGAACTGGAAAGAGCTATAAAACCATTGTGAAAGAATTTGGCCTCCATCAATCTATGGTCAGTCGAATACTGCATGATGAGGAAAAAGCAATAACTCTACGCAGAAAGTTGGGAAGATGACCTTGAAGAAAATGGGCAAGAACTACTATAGAAGGGGCCTGAAAAATTCCTTATGTCCTGTGAATTAGAAGTATTTAAAAGAGACTTGAGCAGGCTCCTCTCTGACATAAGTGGGAGTGGTTAAGCACAATCATGCTTGCAAGAGTTTGTTGTTCTAACCCAGGGGTGTCAAACTGGTGGCCTGCGTGTCAAATGCATCATGCACAGGCCATGCCCACCCATTCTGCAGATGGGAAAAATGTTGCGAAATGGCACGTGATGGCAACGTAACGTCACGAGTTTGACACCCGTGTACTAGCCTATCTCAAGAAAAAACAGCTCTACCCTGTTTCCCCCAAAATAAGATATCCCGATAATAAGCCCAATCGGGCTTTTGAGCGCATGGCAATAAGGCCAAGCGCTTATTTCAGGGTTCAAAAAAAATATAAGATAGGGTCTTATTTTCGGGGAAACATGGTAATCTTCCAGTGGAGTCAGTTTCCTGAAGGACACATGGTTATTCTTCCCAGGAATGGTGATCCAACACATATTCAGCCCAACAGCAAGACGTACAATACTCTTGTTAGGTCCCCAAACAACCCCAGGGAACTGCAGGCCATTCTTGCTTTTTCTGATGCCAATGTTCATAAATCCACTGTAAGAAATGTTCTGAATAAGAGTGCTGTGCACTGGAAGAAACCACTGCTGTAGTCGTTGAAAGCAGATTTCTCACCCCCAGTACCCTCTGCTTCTCTCAGTTTTGTCAAAAGCCCTATGGATGATATAGCAGACTGTTCGAACAATGCCACGTTGACAGATGAGGTGAAAGCAGAACCACTAGGTATTAACGAAAAACACTACATTTTTGGGGGGTGGGGACCATTGATACACTGCATTCAGGGGTGGGTTCCAAAAATTTTTACTACTGGTTCTGTGGGCGTGGCTTATTCTGTGGGTGTGGCTTGATGGTCATCTGACAATTCTTTAGGATTTAGCAGAGGTACTGGTCTACCAGGCTTTTAACTGCTTGCAGAGCTGTACCAGTCTACTCATTTATTTTTGCAGGCACCGGTCTACCCATGCATTTTTGCAGGCACTGGTCTACCCATTTATTTTTGGAGGCACCGGTCTACCACCAAACTGCCTTTTACCACTGATCAGCTGTAGGGCAGCCCTTTGAAGCCCCCTGGCAAGAGTTTAAACAGTTTTTTTCCTTATAGCCCATCAGCTGGGACTCAGGAGGCAGCAATAGATTGGGGGTGGGGCCAAATAAAAGGTAAGAATAACGCGGGACGTGGGGGGGGCGCGCGAACTGATTCGGTGACGTCATATCGTCACCGCTACCGGCTCGGAGGAACCGGGAAGAACCCACCACTGGCTGCATTCCAACAAAAGATCTTCATTGCAACCATGGAAAATGATGGTGGAATCAACATGGCTCAGGGCAGTTTACTGACCTGTGACCCAAATTGTTCACGATTATTGAGTGAACAATGGATAATCTGTAGCAGATATCAAGGCAGGATACATTAGCTAAAATGGCTACCACTTGGGAGAAGAGGAGGGGGAAAAAACTTAGGCTGGAACAGTGGGTGGAAACAAACAAAGAAATGTAATAGGGAGAAATGTAATGCCACTAAGTGAGACAAATAAAAGAAACATATACGGGATGGGGAAAATCTTGCTCAAGAGCAGCACATATAAGGAGAACTTGACTGTACTAGGGGATCACAAGCTCGACATGTCCCAGCAGTGTAATGCAGCTGCAAAAAAAAAAAGCCAGTGATATCTCAAGGAGCCTCAAGAGAAACAGATATCGGATGGCTCTACTCAGCCTTAGGCCTCATCTGGAGTATCATGTTCAGTCCTCCACAACTCAGTTTAAAAGATATTGATAAACTGGAGCTAGTCCAGAGAAGGGCTAGCAACATGGTGAAAAGATTGGAGATCAAGTCCTATAAGCCAAGGAATGATGAAAAGATCTAGATAAGGTTAGCACAGGAGTCAGCAACCTGCGGCTCTGGAGCCGCATGTGGCTCTTTCACCCTCTGCTGCAGCTCCCTGTCACTCAAAATATGTGTCACAACCGCCAATGTGCGACACCCACCGACATGTGATTTATTGAGCTTTTCAACCCCCGGTAGGCCAACCATGGATAAATCCAAGAAAAGTTTCAGAAGAAAACAGAATTTTTAATTCAATTACATATGCTAGTTTTGTGGCCACGCAAGAAATAGTCAGGCACGGGAAGAGTTTTGTGGCTTCTGATGTTTTCTTATCTGTGGAAAACGGGTCCAAATGGCTCTTTGGGTGTTTAAGGTTGCAGACCCCTGGGTTAGCAGAAGAGAGGTTTAAAAGGAGATGTGATAGCTAGCTCAAATATTTGAAGGGCTTCACACTGTAAAGGGTTCTGACTAATTCTCACTTGTTTCTAGTAAGATTAGAATTAATGGGATGAAACGTCAAAGAGATAAAGAAAAACATACTGACAGGAAGAACAATCAATCGTCTCTTTCCTGGAAGTTTCCAAAGAAAAGCTGGATAGTCCTATATCAGGGATGAGGCAATGAATGTTGCAGTGCGCAGAGAATTCAATTCGGTGACCTCTTAGGTCACTTTCAACTCCACAATTCAGGACCGTACTACCAAATGTCTATGGAGATTGTCAGTCATCCAGGCTTTCTAATATCAGGAATAAAATATGTTATTGGAATTAAATCAGCAAAAAGATACACCCCTCATACATACATACCTGGAGATGATACTTGACAATATAATGGGCAATCCACAGAGGAATAATAAGGTTAATTATAGTAAATTTTCCAGCATTGTAGACATTGAATACCTAAAAATAATTTTAAAAATTAGTTCTTTGCCGCTTGATTACAACAATACAATTCCATTGGATTTGTTGAAATTTAAAAATTGTGTTTAATGTTATTTTTATGTAATAGCAAACTATGATACAATCCTGTAGGAATAAATCTCCTTTGCCTTCTGGAATAGCCTCGAGGTAAGAGAAATTTATCTGTACATATTTATTTATCATTTTATCCTGCACTAAACTATAATTTTATGCATAGCTGAATTAGCCATAAAGCTAATTCATTCCAAATAAGTTTTCATAAATCATTTTGTTGGGTCCAGATAGGAAAATTCACACAAAATGAGAAGACAAGCTTCTCAGCTCTTCCCACCATGCTGAAAGATAAAAGGTGCCTTGCAGCTTGTGGTTATCTCAGAGACTTTATATAAATTTTCTTTATCCCCAAATTAAGAACTTTCACATATTGCTCAATTCCTTTATGAAAACAGCCTGTTTTGTTTGCCAAATATCCCAGATATATTACAGAAAAACATCACCCAGGCCTCACTTCCTTTGTAGAACGCTGTGCCTTTTAATTGCATCAGTTGTAATTTAGTTTTTCAGATATTTTCAAAAAGAGAAGGCTGAAAAACACTATGTTAGAAAATATTCCTGGGTTTCAATGGAGTTACTTCAAACATATGTATGTATTAAAGATGTTTTGTTGTTATTTTGGCCATACTGGGATGCTGAATAAGATTAATCACCTTTGTCCCTGGAGACTATACAGGTAGTCCTCAACTTACAATAGTTCATTTAGTGACCATTCAAAGTTACAACAGTACTGAATAAAGTAACTCATGACCATTTTTCACAATTACATCCTTGGCAGCCATCCCCATGATCATGTGATCAAAATTCAGGTGCTTGGCAACTGGTTCATATTTATGATCTTTGCTGCATCCTAAGATCCTGTGATCACCTCTTGTGGCCTTCTGACAAGCAAAGTCAATGGGGAAGCCAGATTCACTTAACAACTGGGTTACTAATTTATCAGCTGTGGTGATTCACTTAACAACTGTGGCAAGAAAAGTCGTAAAATGGGGCAAAACTCACTAACAACCAAAATTGTGGGCTCCATTGTGGTCATAAGTCAAAAGACTACTTGTATGCAGCTAATGGCTGTGATTCTCCTTTCATCAATCTCTTATTTTGTTTTCTATTTTCTACTATATTTTTATTTTATCTTGTTTACATGATGACCCACTCAGACTCAATCTGAAATAGGGGCAGTATCTAAATCCAACCCAGTCAATAAAACTCAATAAACAAAACCCAGAAAGATCTGATTTGCTAGGGACATTTACATTATGGGGAGCCTTACCATATATATCATTATATTTACCTTAACACACTTTTTAAAACTCAAAAATGTTAGCTTTCCTGGGAGAGTGGCATGACCAAATGACCTACAGATTCAATTCCTGTCCTCTACTGTAAAAAGACACCAGTAGTTACTAGAGAAGCATCTTTAAGCAAGATGTCAAGAAGAGGTTGTGTACATGGGTATTAAAACCACACAAATCATAACATGTGTCTGCTAAGAATAGAATAGGAATAGCAATACCGTGTTTCCCCAAAAATAAGACCCTGACTTATATTTTTTTGAACCCTGAAATAAGCGCTTGCCCTTATTGCCATGCGCTCAAAGCCCGATTGGGCTTATTATCAGGGGATGTCTTATTTTGGGGGAA
>WNWU01000034.1:6008235-6062691 GCA_012654045.1 Ptyas mucosa | reverse complement strand
GGGATGGGATGGGATGGGATAGGATTCTTTATTGGCCAAGTGTGTTTGGACACACAAGGAATTTGTCTTGGTGCATAGGCTCTCAGTGTAGTAGCACTTGCCGGATCTCACATCCAGAGGACCAGGGAGTTTCTACCTTTAATCCCAATAAAATGTAGGGTTGCAATCTTAAAAGATCAAAACCTTGCTTTGCTTTAGTAGAGCACCTTCCCTGAAACTGGTACTCGGGCCAGATGCTGTACTACAACCCTCATCGTCCTCAGCCCCCGTGCCCAGAAGGCACCACCCAGGCTAGCCCGACGGGAACCCCACCTCTCCCCCTGTTCTCCTGGGCTTCACCTGTCTCTTCCACAATCTCTCGGGCTGAAGGAAGCGCTGCCAGAAACCTTCCACCCAGCCGAGCTTCCGCGGGGGAAGGACGGGTTCCCGGGGGCTCAGCTCCTGGTCTTTGAGCCAGCGGCGCCGGAGCTCTCGCAGCTGCTGGCGCCGGAGCTTCTCCTCCGGTGTGTAGCCGATCACCTCCTCGGGGAGGTCTCTGGGTTGCAACCCCGAACCCCGCGACATCTTGGCTATCCTCGATCTAGGACACTGCTTCGGCCCCGCGCCTCTCTGCGCCTGCGCGACCTTCCTGCGGAGAGAGGTCAGTCCTGGCAGGGAGGGAGGGAGGGAGGCGTGGACGGACGTCACTTCCGAGTCGCGTGCCCAGCCATAGAGATAGGAATGAAGACAAGCGATATCAGACGCTATACGAAAGGGCATCTGCTTCCGGTTGTTTTAGCTTGACCATAGATTTTCCTATTTCTTCATTATTTTTTCCCCTCATGATTACCAGGGTTAGAGTAGACCAGGGGTCTCCAAACTTGTCAACTTTAAGAGTTGTGGACTTCAACTCCCAGAGTTCCTCAGCCACAACTCTTAAAGTTGACAAGTTTGGAGACCCCTGGTAGACAGAGCGACTCTAAAGCGTCTTGAAATCTCTTCGTTTTGTATTTTAAAGCAAGGGATTTCCCCCACTTTCTCCCAACCGCTCCCCCACTTAGCTTGAATGCCTTTTCTATATGCAAAAGAGTGATTCCTAATAAAGTAATTGTATATAATATAGGCACAACATGTATAATTATGTGCTGCGTTTATTGTGTTATATCAATTATAATATTCAGGATGCCTGAGCTGTCCCATCCGCAGCGTCTCAAGTCACCTCTGAGGGGTCCTAGGGGTTGGGTTTTTTTCTTGCAAACGTTTCATTAGTTTCCTTTGTGCCCGTGAAAGTGTAAAAGGGAGCTAAAATTGTTCCCTGAGGCAGTTTAGCAGGCTAGAAGTGCAAGCCTGTCTAAATTGGGAACTTAAAATGAAAAGCATAATGGACATGGATGGATGGTGGGAGAGCTTCTAGTTCTCTTGATGTCTCTGTAATAATTTTATAGAAGCCAGCAAGAAGTGAAAAGCATTTGGGAAGAAAATGATATCTTTCATGAGCAAATTAAATGGCCCCCTCGGCTTGGGTTTAAGACAATGGGAAATACGTTGGTAGATGATGGGATGCTCCAATCACATGTTGATTATTATTGGCTTCTTGCATTCCCCCCACCCTAAAAAAAAACTGGAAATCAATCCAAAATGTGTCATTACCCCCCAGGGAACAAAGAAAAAAAAAGCACATTTGAAGGGATCCGAAGGAGGGGGGAGACTCTCTAATCATAAGGGTTTACCTGTGTTTTCCTAAACGTATCATGACAATATGTTTACATCTTTCTCCCTTAACATGACATCTGATAAGGATGAAAAGGTGGTAGAAAAGCAAAGTTTGACAATATTTGATAGAGGCTCCATGGAATGGTATGGTCTATCTAAGAAAAAAAAAGAATTTTTTCCCCCATACGTTTGGTTCTGGAACTAATCCATTCTCTCAAGGAATATGTACTCATGTATCTCCGAGCTCGGCAAGATCTCATTCTGGGGAGTTATTAAGCATGGGAAGATATTAAAATTCATGTGCAGCTGGAGTAAATATGGTAGGAATGAACTGGTCAGTTTAAGTCTTGTCTTAAGACTACTGGCTTCACCTTTATCCTATCACAGTATGGAAACCAGCCATCTGGGGCAATGCCCGCCACATGAGTATAGCACACATTGCCACAATGCTAACCTTTTCTGATTTATTTTTCCTAAAGGAAAAAGATATGTGGAATTAAGGCAGACAAATTCTTCCGGTTCTGGTAAACTAACTTTCTCTAACAATTAATCTGCTTCCTGTCTGACCACAGGCCATTCAAGGTAGAGAAGCCACTCGCTTCCCCTAGTCTATGCAACAGAAACTTTTGCTTGTGCCCCATATGTGGAAACTAGAACCTGCCTTCCTCTTGGTAAGCACAACTGAGAGAACTACAGAAGGAGACTGAGAAAATGCACAATGACATCAACATAGCACTATTGTGTGCAGATGTTTGGTGAGAAGTAGAACCCTAGCTTCACACAATAATGGCTACTGATTGTCTTTTGATTTGGTAGACTTCACTAGGAAGCTGTCAAGAGAAACTGCAGCCACTTCAGAAAGAATTCTCCAAACTACTGAACATTATACTGTAGGTCTCGGCCTGTCGTCCCGCCCGAGCTTGATGTGAAAAAACGACTCCACACTTTAAGGAGTAGCCAGAACTCTTTACTGGAACACAGCCAAACGCAGCAAGGCAAAGTAACGAACAAGCCGGAAAAATTAATAAAGTCAGCGCTACCGGAGGCAGCCAGGTGGCGCTATATATCTGAACTTGGCATAAAGCAAACCTAACATCGGGCGAATAAAATAACCTCGGGACATTCCCCTCCCTCCACAGCTGTTTGGCAGTACCGCGCCTCTGTTCCCGTCACAGAAGCGCATTTAGGAAAACGTTAACAGCCACGCCTCCCTGCTGTTGTCTCTGCTGCTCCTGGCTTTGCTTGTAGCTGCCTCCTGCTGTGAAGTGCCGTTGTGAGTGTCGCTGTAACTCTGTAAGTCCGACAGCTCTGGCTGCGTTCTGCCTTTTCTAATCTCCGTCCCCCCCCATAAGTGATGGCGAGCCTGTTCACGGCTCGACAGTAGGAAGTTATCACCCACCCCTTTCCTAGGAAAATGAGATATTTTAGGAAATATTAAAAGGGCAGAATATTTCCCCTAAAAGGGAGGCAGAAACTCAGCCCCTCATCTTTGTCAATGGGCCATTAAGGCCTGGGCCAGTCTATTCTACATAATAAAGATCTACCTCCTTCAGGCAGAGCCATAGTAGGAATTGCCCAAAGCCCTTTCATTATATCATCACCCAGCAAGAGTCAACTAAGCCTGAGATTCAAACGACAACCTACAAAGTTACCCCTGCGTGGCCCCATGGAAGTCTGACAACCAATCAGAACGCAAGCTCAAATTCAAAGCCAGAGACGGTATAAAACACAGGGACTCTCAGTATCTCTTCTGTTTTCTGCCCAGGATCTCAAGCCTGGGCAGAAAATGGACCCTGTTCATCAATAAACCTTCTTTCCAAGCAATTTTCATGAATCCAGTGTCTTTTTCTCCACTTGGAACCGAACCCAGATGGACATTTCTTCCAACAATACGACAATGAACTTGGTTAGCCTTTAGTAACTGCAATGTCTTCCTGAACACTACAGATACTGAAAAGAGCAATCTGACTTTAGCTATCAGATTGGCATCGCACAACCATATAATGACTGAATTCATACTAGGCCTAATGCTATAGTAGTTTAGTGGATCAGTGGGATGGTGAACATTTGGGTGTTGATCTCTATGCATGTAAATTACTTGCATGCTTCCATCTGTTATGTGTATTTATTGTTGATGTACCATGTATCTACAATGCATATATAGGCAAACAACACCTTAGTACTCCCATCGAGTGACCTTCCACGGAATATCTGCAGAAGATTGGACATGGTAGACTGAGGGTTGTAACCTGTTGGTATAATTGGCCTTATATTTATCTTTTCAAATAAATTTTCCTCTTAAAAAAGATTTTTTTCTCCATAGAAGAGAGGGATTGCATGGCTTGCAACCTGTTAAGACAGACAGCCAACACTACACCAGGTTCACCAACTGAGTGGAAAGGATATTTTTCTTAACGATATATCCTCCAACCTTGCTGTACATTTAACCTTCCTGAAAGGTTGCTCAGTGTATACACAACTTATGGAGGGTGTTCCTTAGTTGAAAGCTCCTCATGACACTGCTTTTTTTGATACATATTATTTTTAGTCACTAGAGTAACTCATGAAGATATAAGTATATGGATATTTATACCTTTTCTTGATACAGGTGTAAATGGTGTTACATGTATTACAAGCCTTCCCAGATTAAGGCAATTTTTGTTTGGAAATATGACTCATTGTATTTGGACTTTTAAGGTCTCTGCTGAGCTAAAAACCAGTCAAACCCCCAAAGCATAACTGGTTTTGGATATGATATATATATATATAAGGAATGGAAATCGTCCTTTCATTCTGTGCTCCTTGGTTTCTGCTAGGGTTGGGGATTGCTGAATTAGAATTTGCTTTTCTCAATATTTCAGCATCGCTTGATGCCATTAGAAGACTATAAACTGAAGTCTCCTCATTGTCTCAAATTGTTATTCAGAACCCTGTGGCTCTAGATTTTTTACTGGCAGATCAAGGTGGAGTTTGTGCACTCATTAATACTAGTGGTTGTACCCAGGGGTAAAATCCAGCAGGTTCTGACAGGTTCTGGATAACCGGTAGCAGAAATTTTGAGTAGTTCAGAGAACTGGGAAATACCTCCTCTGGCTGGTCCCAGAATGGAGTAGGAATGGGGATTTTGCAGTATCCTTTTCCTGGAGTGGAGTGGAAATGGAGATTTTGCAGTATTCTTCCCCTGCCACGCCCTCCAAGCCACACCATGCCCACCAAGCCACGCCCACAGAACCGCTAGTAAAAAAAATTGAATTTCGCCACTGGTTGTACCTCTCAACAGAGCCAGGTTGTTTGTAGATGTACAAGCTATTTTAACTCAGTATGCTTTTTTTCATACTATAGTACCGTGTTTCCCCGAAAATAAGACCCTGTCTTATATTTTTTTTAACCTTGAAATAAGCGCTTAGCCTTATTGCCATGTGCTCAAAAGCCCGATTGGGTTTATTATCAGGGGATGTCTTATTTTGGGGGAAACAGGGTATATGTTGATGTTCCTCTCCCTCTCGGTTTGCTTCATTGAGGTCTGTGCATGCCAGGGCACGAGCCTAGAGTCAGACTTGGCTGTCATCTTACTATATGACATGGAATGTCACACTCTGAGAAAACAATGATCGGTTTAGGATGAAATGACATTTCTTCTTCTGTGATGAGATCCTTCCATTTATCCGCACAGAACATAGAGAAACAGTGAACTGCTGAGAGAAGAAATCACCATCTCTCCTCCTTTACAGGCAGACCATAAGCAGCATATGGTTAGTTCATTGGGACTTTACTTGCAAATGATACACATAGGACTGTGTTGCTAGTTATGTCCATTTGGGAGACACCACTAATCAGCTAAACATCTGTCGTGAAAGAAGTATTCTTCCTTCTATCAAGCCCACCAGAAAGAGGAGAAACATTCTAGAATTTAGCTTCGGCTGATAACTCTCAGAATATATTTCAAGGTCATATTCCAAGAAGAGATTTTCTTGTTCTTGCTCTGTCTTTTTCTTACACAGTACATTTGCCTCTATGCTATAATCTGGACTGAAATATTTATTGGGAGATCACCTCCAGTCACCTTTTTGAGAGAGTGGACAGAATCAAAAGTATTCATGCAACTCAGATTAGTTTAACAACCCCATGCCTTTGTGTTAATCTAACTGAATTTTCAACTGAAATCAAACTGAAATCTGTTAGTCAAATAACTCAACATCCTTAGTATGTCCTCATATTTTCTTTCCCATTCTCCCCTGGGAAAAGCTAGAGCAAGTTCTAGGTGCTCTTTACACTTGCTCAGTATAAATGTTCATATTCCTGTTTTTCTTTATTTATCTCAGGAGATTTCATCCACTTTCTTGCCTAAAAGGTTTATATTGGCCATCCTTCCATGCACCCTGACTCGATAAATGCAGGTGTACTCTGGATTTCCCCAGTTGCTCTGCACTTTGATTTTTACATGCTGGAATGTCTTCTCTTGTTCATTCTGAAACGTAGATGAGGGAAAAGAACAAACATAATAAAAAGCAATAGAGATGAAGTCATCATCTTGAATGGCTCTATCAGTTTAATAGAAGAGTGCAAAGCCTATACTATATATCTGCAGACCTGTTTCCCAAATGCTGATATAACTGCTTTGGGATTGTTAATCATCAGAAAGGAGGTTGGTGGGTTTTTTTTAACTGTGTCCCATTAGCTCCCATCAGTACAGGTAGTCCTCAACTTATGACCGCAATTGAGCCCAAAAGTTATGTTGCTGAATGAGAAATTTGTAAGGGAGTTTTGCCCCATTTTACGACTTTTCTTGCTGCAATTGTTAAGTGAATCACTGCAAATGTTAAATTAGTAACATGGTTATTAAGTGAATCTGGTTTCCCCATTGACTTTGCTTGTCAGAAGGTCGCAAAAGTTGATCACATGACCCCGGGACACTGCAACTGTCAGAAATGTGAGTCAGGTGTCAAGCGTGCAAATATAAAACACATGACTGCTGCTGCAATGGTCATAAGCAGGGGTGAAATTCAGCAGGTTCTGACAGGTTCTGGAGAACCAGTAGCGGAAATTTTGAGCAGTTTGGAGAACCGACAAATACCACCTCTGGCTGGCCCCAGAGTGGGGTGGGAATGGAGATTTTGCAATATCCTTCCCCCAGGAGTGGGGAGGGAATGGCGATGTTGCAATATCCTTCCCCTGCCACGCCCACCAAGCCACACCCACCAAGCCACACCCACCAAGCCACGCCCAGAGAACCGGTAGTAAAAAAATTTGAATTCCACCACAGGTCATAACTATGAAAAATGGTCATGTCACTTTTTTCAGTGCCATTGTAACTTTGAACGGTCAACCCTGAATTAAAAGCTGTCTAATTTTTAGGAGATGGGGCAGAACATGGCCTCTTTGGTTTTACCTCTACCCCACTTCTCTCATTTCTAGTTTACCTTCAGTTGGAATGTCTGAATTAATTGTTTCTCAGTATCATACATGAATGTTCCCAGCAGGATCTCCTCTTTTGTTTCATCATTTAGCCCCTAAAATTAAAGGGAGGGAATCAGCGTAGAAGATTCAAAAGAAGAGTTGAATGCTGCAGTGGCCCTGAAGGACAACCTAGAAACAGTTCTTGGTCAACGAAGTCAGGTCAATGCAGAAATAAAACAAGGAAGTCTTGAGTTTTGACAGGCAGGCAATCTTTTAATGGTGAGGGGAATTATTTTATATGGAATGGGCAGAGAGCTACGGAGAGTGGCGTGATAAGTATACTTTTCACTGACTATTACTAGGGGCTTTCAAGACTTTGTTTTTAACATGATGTTAAGATACCTATGTTAGGGCTTATGTCAGAAAGCCATGTTGCTGATTTTCAGCAATTCTGGCGTACTGATCTGGATAATTGATATTCTCTGGAAGTAGCAGGCAAAAGTTTTGTCCATTTCATCCTCCTCCCACATGTTGTATTCCAAATCACTATCCTGTACAAAGGTTGTAGTGAAGGCAGAAAATGTCCCTGATAGTTACCTTATGGAAGTATCCAATGGAATAGGCAAAGGGACAATCTTTAAATGAATTTATATGAGAAGCAGCAAAGAAACTGCTAGTCGTTTTCTGAATTAAAGACACCAGGGAAGGCGAGGCCATTCCACTGGATAAGAGAAATAGACTACTTAGGGTGGAAGCTGGTAGAGTTGGAGAGACACTATTGCTTGTCTTAGAATCCTACAGTTGGAATGGCCATTTAGCCAGGGGTGGGCTGCTGGGGGTTTGCAGGGGTTCGGGAGAACCTTTAGCTAAGATTCTGTGCAGTTTGGAGAATCCGCAAATCCCACTCCTGGCTGGCCCCGCCCACCCCTCCCCTCCCCTCCCCTCCCCTCCCAGGAGTCTCCACGCTGCCCGTTTTGGATGCAGGTAAGTGTAGGGTGCGCACGGAGGCTCAGGGAGGGCGAAAAACGGGCCTACCGGAAGTTCGGGAAGGCCGGAAACAGCCCATTTCTGGCCTCCAGAGGGCCTCCAGAGTTTGGGGAGGCTGTTTTCGCCCTCCCAGAGGCTCGAGGAAAGCTTCCAGAGACCGGGGAAGGCAAAAACACCCCCCCACACACACACACCATGGTGCAGGAGGCTGACTAGGCCATGCCCACTATGGCCACACCCACCCAGCAACTGGGCAGAGAACCCCTTGCTAAAATTTTTAAAGCCCACCCCTGCATTTAGCCGATTACTGCAAATATTACTAGTTTATCCAGCCTCTACTGATAGGTTGCCAGTCCAAACTCTAGAGAAGTTTGCAGTGTATCATATGCCAATCCCTTCACAAGGAGCTTGTCGAAGGGAACAATAGCTTGCATATCCAAAATTAATGTATTAATTAATATTTTTATTAGATTTGTATCCTACTTTTATTTGTTACAATTTAAGGTATGTACATAATGCTCCCACCTCCCGTTTTTTCCCAAGAACCTTGAGAGATGAATTGGTCTGCGAGAGAATGACAGGCCCAAAGTTACTCCACCGGCTTTTATACTAAAGCGAGGATTAGAACTCGGAGCCCTGATTTCTAATCCTTCACCTTAACCTCTATACCAGAATGGTTCTGTATCATATATAAGCTCAATATCAAGGGCTTAGTAGCTTTAGTGCTTCCTAAATCAGAGTTCTTTTAATGTACCTTAGAGGAGAGATATAAGATAAGTTAAAACAGTGTTGTACTCACATAAACCAAGAAATCTTTTAAGGCGCTTGTGATTCCTTCCGAAAAAGCTATTGCTTTAGAGATGTGCTGAACTGTAATGGCTGTGAGTTGGACTTTTTCAGGCAGTTTAATTACTGCTTGGCCTTCAGATCCTGAGAATGCCCAGCAGTTTCCAGGGTTAACATCCGGCTAAAAACAGGAGACAATTCACATAAATAAAATATTCAACAGGTGTTCAACAGAATTCAGGTCCTGCAGATCAGTGGTAGAATTCAAATTTTTTTACTACCGGTTCTGTGGGCGTGGCTTGGTGGACATGGTGTGGCTTGGTGGGCGTGGCAGGGGAAGGATACTGCAAAATCTCCATTCCCTCCCCACTCTGGGGCCAGCCAGAGGTGGTATTTGTCGGTTCTCCAAACTACTCAAAATTTCCTCTACCGGTTCTCCAGAACCTGTCAGAACCTGCCAAATAGCACTCCTGCTGCAGATTGATTTTATGTGTGAGTACAATAACAACTGGGGTTTCTCCAGGAGTATGGTGAACTTTATTGTGAATGTGTGACAAAATTGCTTCTGACCTCTAAGCTGTGTTTTCTCTGGATTATTAAGAAGTCAGATACACCAGCAAAGTTAACTATTAGTGGGTAAATAGCGTTTTGTATTTAAACCAGAATAATATCCCAACAAGTGTAAATTTTCCAATCAATTGCAATCCGGAAAATGTCATTCTTGCCCCATTTCTCCCTGTTGAATGAGGCATTCTCTTTTTCTCATTCTCTATCTGCCTTTTAATCTCACTGAGGAGATTAGTGAAGAGAATGGGCAAGAAAAGCCCAGGATCCCCAACATTTTTATTCGCAGCCCCCTAGAAATGAAGGGAATGGATGATGAACTGGGAAAAAGGATTGCATACAATAAAGCGAGGAAAGTAGAAGGTGAAAGGAACAGAGAAAGGGGATGGATGGGATTAAGCCCATTACAGGAATATTCCTGGAAGATTGGCAGATTGTTATTAAAGATGGCATGCTCCCATGCATTTATCACCAGCAGTCAATGCTTCAACAACTAAATATACAAGGGACCATTTTCTTCCATTCTGAAGCCCAATAATGAAGAATTCTATAGAAATGAGAAAGAATTCTCCTTTTGCTTTTCAATGTCCAGAAGGCATAAATAAGAAGGAACAGTCTAACCCATAATAGCGAATCTACGGCACGCATGCCAGAGGTGGCATGCAGACGCCTCTCTGATGGCATGTGAGCCGTCACCCCAGTTCAGTTCTGCTGTGCATGCATGCGCACTTCCCACCGACCAGCTGGTCTTTGGGTCTCTGCCGTGAAAGTGCAGGGGGGTCACGTGCGGGGGTGGGGTATGTGTGGGGTGGCTGCACATGCATGTGTGGGGGAGCAGGGTGAGTGCAGAGGGAGCACGTGCATGCACGGGGGCGGGCACATACAGGTGGCACATGTACATGCACGAGGAGGCGCATGCACAGGGCCCGTATGCGCATTGTATTTTGGGGGTTCGGGTGCACACACGCACACTTTGGGCACTCAGTCTGGAAAAGGTTAGCCATCACTGATCTACACTATAACAATAGCAATAGTACTTAGATTTATATACTGTTCCACAGTGCTTTACAGCACTCTCTGAGCAGTTTACAACATCAGCAGCCCCCAACAATCTGGGTCCCCATTTTACCTACTTCGGAAAGATGGAAAGCTGAATCAACCTTAAGCCGGTCGGGATTGAACTTCTGGTAGTGAGCAGAGTTAGCCTGCAATCCTGCATTCTAGCCACTGTGTCATCTCATCACAGCTCTTGCCATCGTTTAAAATATTTGTAAAGACAGCAACACAAAACTTCACAAACTATTCCAGATATACATTCAGAGGAAAAAGGGAACAGTTTGCTCTTCTCTGGAATATTCTATTTTTGAGCTTGTGCATCCCTCACCCTGCCCTAAACCAACCGAAATCATATTATTATAATTTGTGAACTCAGCCTTAGTGTAATGCAATAAAATGTAACAGTTATATTTTCAAGTCAGGACAAAAATATGCCCTGAAGAACTGCAGAAAAAGTTTTCACAGCCATACACAAATGTGTGCATAATGAACATAACAAGCTGCACTGAGCTTTCCTTAAAATTAAATGAAGTCAGATTTTATCAACATTTCGATCTGGAATACAAAATCTCTAGGAAATCCAAGGGCTATAGCAGTGATGGCTAACCGTTTTGCCATTGCGTGCCAAAAGCGGGGGGAACGCGGTGGGGTCACACGCATGTGTGCCCACATCCATAATTCTATGCCCCCCCGTGCTCCCCCCACTTTTGGCATGTGATGGCACGGTGGGCCCAATAGGCCCTTTTTTGGTCTCCCCAGGCTCCAGAGCCTTTCTAGGAGCCTGGGGAGGGCAAAAATGGCCTCCCCCCCCCCCAGAGGCCCTCCGGAGGACGGAAACAGTATGTTTCCTGACTTCTGGTGAGCCCAGAAGGCCCGAAAATCAGCTGGCTGGCGCACGCATGAGTGTCGGAGCTGAGCTTGCGTGCCCACCGATATGGCTCCACGTGCCACCTGTGGCACCCGTGCCATAGGTTCGCCATCATGGGGCTATAGTGTAGGCACGATCCCATTGCGAACCGGTAGTAAAGGTAAGTAGAACCCATCCCTGTTATGTAGTTATGAGATAGAAACTGGACTCAGAGGACAGTACTATTTTTCTAGCGGAGAAATTGTACTATTTTACTGAATTAATTAATAGCAATGATAGAAATACTGCACCTCTAAAATAGTTTCAGGGGGGTTGGCTGAGGAGATAAATGGAAACCAACAGTATTCCTGGTGCAAAAAATCGTAAGTCTTAGATGTCCTGTCTTTATCGATCGTGGCTCCTAGATAGATAGACAGATGATTATATAACCTCAACTTGTTTTCCATTCCTAGTGAGCGCATAGATGTATTTTCTCATGAAGCTAAGTGGCAGAATTCTTTTTAAAAAGTCTAGAATTAGTAGAGAGTAAAATACAAAGAGATTTCATATCAGAAATTACATTCATTCACATGTAATTTCCCAGTATCAGTTCCTACATAGATAATCTCCATGTAGATAGATAATACTTTTATAAAGGCTAGAATAAGTAGAGAAAAATATAAAAAAACTTTTCATCAGAACTTACATTCATTTATATATAATTATCCAATAGTAATTCATCTTTTGTAGAGTTTATTGTAGAAAGAGAAAAGTCTGTCAAATATGATTTCAAGTCAGTTTCATATTTTTTTCCAAACTTCAGTTCACTTCTATTCGATTCTCATACCAATTTGCTCAATGTGTCTATTTGCGCACATTTCCTTCGATATATATGTTTATTTATTAAACATATTCATATGGCTGCCCAACTCTTACCCAGTCATTCCAGACAACTTACAACATTAAAATATCACAGTGTAAAAACTCCATTAACCCTCTCTCTCCAGTGGCAGTTACCACAAACTCACATCAGCAACTCAGTTGGCTCCGTATCAACCAGGGGTCCTCAGGCCTGCTGACAAAACCAAGCCTTCCAAAAAAAGTAACAAGGTGGAGGCCAATCTTATTTCAGTGGGAATGATGTCCCAAAAGGGAGGGAGCTACTATAGAGGGAGCCCTTCTCCTTGGTCCCACAAGATGTAACTAATACATGGAAGCCATATCATACTTTGCCTTCCCACTCTGGTGGGCCAAGAATATGTAACTGAGGAGAGGCTGTCTTTGTAGGGATTTAAATGTGATACCTAGCACCTTGAGTTGCACCCAGAAGCAAATTGATAAATTCCCTCAAAAGAGGTGATACATGCACAAATCTTCTTTTGTGGAAAACTATGTGGACCATTGAATTTTAAATCAACTGAAGCTTCCAGATACTTCTCAAGGGCAACCAGGTTCTCAAGATCCAGAACTGGGTGTAACTGGTGCACAACTTGCAGTTTATGCAAACTCCTGGCCATGAGTTGCAAACCCAAAGCCACTCCATCTTGTTACCTATTGACTTTTGAGCCCAGTCAGCCATCTGTATATCGTCTTCAAAAATCTTCTTAAAAGCCAAATTGAGTATATCGAGCATTTCCTGTAAAGGAGAAGAAAAATGCATCAGGAGAATGGTTTATACAAATATCAGTTACATACGTTAGATACTGTAAGTTATAAATAGCACCACAGACTTGGTTCCAACTGCTAGCAACAGATGAACGAATATGGACAATGAAGCATCATGTCAAAAAAGCCTGTCCTAATACTCCTTTTTACTTACTCTTTTCATTACTCTTTTCAGAGTAACACTTACTCTGTTATCTTATATATGCTTGACAAATAAACTTATGATCATGAAACTTATGATTATGATTAAAATTTGCCAATTCAGGAAATGGTTTGTTCCTCAAGTTTGCTGAGTAAAGATAGGAAAGAAATGTGCCCAAATAAATAGCCCATAAAGGAATGTTAACTGGTATCTAATAATATTTCTTTTATATCAAATTTTAGCTAAGGAGGAGTGGCTGCTGGTGGTTAAAACAGTGTGTACCACGATTCTTTTAGATAGTATTCAGATGTCTACATATGTTATTTAAGTACGTGAAAAGATTATGGTTATGAAGCAAGCTAGCCCTGGGACACAACTGAAAGCTCTACTTCAAATATCCTTCCTGCTTTCTCTAGGAAATGACTCAATCTACAAAATCTACAAATTCCCTTTGAACTTTTGATAAAGGGTAATCCCATAATTTTACTATTTTATTTATTTATTATTAAATTTCTATACCACCCAACTCTCCAAAACACTAATTGCTTTGTCTTCACCATAAAGACTTAAAACATACTAGAACACCTTTATTATAAGTATCACTATCATGAGTAGTGGGAAACCTCTGTCCAGGGGTTGTCCAAACTTTTCCAGCCCAGATCCAGTAGTCCTACTATTTCCCTCATGTTACTGCATACTTGGCACATCCTTAGCCAAGCAGACAAGATAACACCCATCATACAGAGCATACTATGTCCTTGTTAAAGACATTTAAGCATATAAAAGACCTAACTGTACACTATGCAAGCCTATTTAGTCCTTTCATAGAATAATAGAGATTGAAGGGACCTTGGAGGTCCTCTAGTCCAATCTCCTGCTCAAGAGCAGGTGACTCTATAGTAGGGATAGCTAACCTTTTTGCCGTCACATGCCAAAAGCATGGGGTGTGGGGGGGGTCATGTGCTTGCATGCCCATACCCATAATGCAATGCCCGCCCACGTGCCCTGCCCCCACGCACATGCACACGCGAACCCCCTGCACTCCCCCGCAGGTGTGTGCAACCCCCCGTGCTCCCCCCGTCCCCCACGCATGCGACCCTCTGCACTCCCCCCGCCCCGCCACGCATGTGCACGAGACCTCCCGCAGCCCGTTTTGGGCCTAGTAGGCCTCCCTGAAGCCTTCTGAAACCAAAAATGGGCTGCGGGGAGGCCCGCACATGCACGCGCCTCTCCCATATGTGCCTGGCCCCCGCACCAGAGATCAGAAAATCAGCTGGCTGGCAGGAGGCATGTGTGCATGGGCGGTAGAGCTGAGCTGGGCGATTGCTTGCGTGCCTGCAGAGAGGGCTATAGGGCTGTGATGGCAAACCTAGGTTTGCCATCACGGCCCTGTACCGTTTCAAATAAATGGCTGTCCAATCTCTTCTTAAAAGCCTCCAGCGATGGGGCCGCAAAACTTCTGAAGGCAAGCCATTCCACTGGTTGATTGTTGTCACCATTAGGAAATTTCTCCTTAGTTCCAGGTTGCTTCTTCCCTTGATTAGTTTCCATCCATTATTTCTTGTCTTGCTTTGGAGCTGATGCTTTGGAGAATAGGTTGACCCCATCATCTTTGTGGCAGCTCCTCAAATCCTGGAACACTGCTATCATGTCGTCCCTAGTCCTTCTTTTCATTAGACCAGATATACCCAATCTTTGTAACCATTCTCTGTATGTTTTAGCCTCCAGTCCCCTAATCATCCTTGCTGCTCTTCTATGCACTCTTTCTCGAAATCTTGTTTATATTATGGTGACCAAAACTGGATGCAGTATGGGATACTAGTGCCCAGTATGAAATTATAACACACCCTTTGGAGCAGGAAAGGAACCCTCATTGTGGTTCAAAGTTTTCCCTACTGTATTTTTAAGCATATTTGGTAGTCTTGAGGCTGGGTGTGAGAACAAGCCTAGCAGACTTAGTTTCATAAAAGAAAAAAAAAACCAATGACATTCGATGGTAGCAACAGATGAGAAAAGAAAAATGATAATGCAGAAAGATAGGAAACCAGAGAATTTCTGAGATTAGTTTTAGCTCCCTACTTTCTTCTCTCCTGGAAAGTCACTTTCCTCAAGGATTTGCTTTGTGGACTGTAGGATGCCTTTCCTGATGCTGCCGATCTCAGAATGCATGTCATCCATCTCTTTTTTAAGGCCCTGAATTTCATGGAATTGTTCTTCAAGCAGATGTTGTGATTTCCTTGGAATAAAGAGGGAAAAAACGGGTGTCAGGATTATATACGGGCTGCAAAACTCTGAAAAACTGTTAAATGGCAGCAAAAGGATACAAGCCATTCTATTGTTGCTTCCATCTAGTGTTGCCTGGATCTTTGCAGTAGGCTAATGTAATACAGGTAGTCCTTGACTTACAACAGTTCATTTAGTAATAGTTCGATGGCCCTGAAAAAAGTGACTTATGATCACTTTTCACACTTACAACTGTTGTGGCAGCCCAATGGTCATGTGATGAAAATTCAGATGCTTGGCATCTGATTCATATTTATGATGGCCGCAGTGTCCCAGTGTTATGTGATCACCTTTTTGCAACCTTTTGACAAGCAAAGTGTCAGCCCTGGAGGCCATCTTTTTCTTTGGCTCTTCAGGCAGTGGTGAAATGTAAAATTTGTTACTACCAGTTCTGTGGGCGTGACTTGGTGGTGGTGGGGGGACTGAGTGGGCGTGGCCTTTTTTTTTTAACTTTTAAAACCATTTTTTCTACAACCTCTTCAGCTGAAGAGGTTGTAAAAAAAAGCTTTCAAAGCCTCTGACGATCCCAGCTGACTTGCCTGATTGGCAAAGGCTTTTTTTTTTAAGCCTCTGATGATCCCAGCTGAGCTGTGCGATCATCAGAGGCTTTTTTTTTACTTTTGAAAGCATTTTTTCAGCCAAAGTGGTTGTAGATAAAATGCTTAAAAAAAAAAAGCCTCTGATGATTGTGCGGCTCAGCTGGGCAATGGGGGGGCAGGGATTTTTGCTATCGGTTCTCTGAACCACCCGCCTCCATCGCTACCGGATCGGGCGATCCGGTCCAAACCAGGAGCATTTCACCCGTCTTCAGGGTTGCCACACTTAGTGCTGTGGAAAATAGGAGGGGGTTTGCATGGAGTTATTTAGTCATAACAACATTCTTTCTCTGAGAGTCAAGGACGTTCAGCCTGCACTTGGAGAGGCATGACTGGGAGGCATCTACAGTTGGGACAGTGGATTGATTGGACCATGTGATGGACATGTGGGTGCAGGGGAAGGGATTTTCTTTTGGGTGGGGAAAACCTGGGAACTTTCAAATTCGGGTTTTCCCAGATGTGCCAATATGACATCTCTAATGAAATGGATCTTTGAGGAACTGCTTGCCTCAGAGTCTTACTTGGTTGGGGGTGTTATTTGGAACCCTGACACGACATCAGTAGGGAAGCCAGATTCATTTAATAACCGTGCTACTAACTTAACAAGGGCAGAGTTTCACTTAACAAGTGTAGCAAGTTAGTCATAAAAAGAGGCAAAATTCACTTAACAAATGTCTCATTTAGCAACAAAAATGGCTTAATTGTGGTTGTACGTTGAGGACTGCCTATAATCATAACTGTTTGCCAGACCATTGCTGGGTCTGCAATGCATCAGCCAATTATTGTGAGTACATAAGCCTGGACATTAAAGCATTTTTCCTGAATCTGAAGGATGCTAGATTAAGGAAAAGATATATGAAGCATGCCTGACCCCAATATCCTAAACATATGTATTCGGGAATTAATTTTATTGAAATCAGTGAAACTTACTTCCATGGAATTGCCGCTTAAATATTTTCTCCTGGGGTGTGAAAGAATGTTGCACGGTGGTCTCTAACCAAAAGCACATGCATACTTATCCAGAGAAGTCTTCCAATGCGTTTTCAACCTTAAGATTGCCTTCAAAGGGATTGGTATAGGCCAAGGATGGGATTGCACAATCTGTTGTTTTTAATCCTAATGTACATCAGGTCATGAGGGTTGAGGCCTAAACTCCTGGACCCAGAGGCCTGCCTGGCTGGGGAATTCTGGGAGTTGAAGTCTGCAGGTCTGAAAGTTGCCAAGGTTGGGCAGCCCTGTCTTAGATGGTTCCTATAGGTCTAAGATTGGCTGGGGTGATGCTGCATTTCAATAAGCCACATTCCCTGAGGTTTGTACAGCTCCCATGCTGTACAAGCTGTTAAATCATGACTTTTCTTCCATATGTTAGGTTTGAAGAAGGAAAAACCTCTTTGCAGTGTTGTGGTTTATTGGCTGATGATCTCCAGACTTTTTTAAAAAGCTTATGTACATTCTTGTTTTTACTATTCTATTTTGTAAATTGCCCAGAGCTGTGATAGATTAAAGCAGTTTATGAATTTAATTAATGAGTAAAGTCTTTTTCTTAAGATATTTTGGAGGGATGTGGAATAGCCTTACCAGAGTTCATTCAGCTCAGTTTCATACTCTTTTGTAAGTTCCTGTTGGAAGAAAAACAACAGATATGATTCAACTTTTAATATAAACAATTTATAACATGTGGACCCCCAACCACAATTAACTGTAATTAATCAATGACCATTTAAGAAAAAAAATATACTTCTTGACTTAAGTTCAATTCCATATCTACCCAGCCAGAATTATGTAGTAAATTACAGTTTTATCATACTGATTACAGATAGTCTGTAATGTAGTTTGCCAATTGCAGTTACTAAACAAGGACTACCTATTATTGGATAACGCAAATGTAGAGGGGCCAGGTTTGCTACCTGAGCTATTATTTTATTTTTTAAAAAAGGAAATCCAGGTTTTAATTGTTACTTCCATGATGGCAGATTATACACAAATTCACATGCTGTTTTCCAGATACAACATTTCTGGTAGCCTCAAAACCCAAGAAAGCAAATGTGAACAGCACCTCTACTATGATGCCTCTTATTATCCAGCCTTGTTTCCATTAAGAATAACTACTGAGGAGAGGCTGTTTGTGGGTGGCAGCCATTTTGTCTTGAGGCTCATTGCATGCTTCCCAAATTCTCCATGAGTTGCCCAATCTGGCCCAAAACCATTTTGACGACTTTCCTTTCTGTCCATTATGTGGAATGGTATTTACCTTTGATGATAGGCCATCTGATAATCGCAGATATTGACAAACACAGTAAACAGTACCTGTAAGAAATAAGCAAAAATGGGAAGAGTTTCTACAATTAACTCTACAAATGCCTTTTATCTTGAAGCTTAGTGTCCAAGAAATTGCTAAAGTGGCATAGAGTATTAGGATAGAAATCTCTAACATGTTATCTTCTTTTCTCAAAACTCTTCAAGAAGTAAATTAATCCTACCTGCACTGAGATTTGGCAACTTTACTGAACACTGGACTTTCTCTCCTTCATTTTGAAAGAATGAATATAGAGTAATATAGAAGTGTATATTTATTTTATTTATTTTATTAGTTCGATTTATATGCCGCCCTTCTCCGGAGACTCAGGGCGGCTTACAATGCATTAAGCAATAGCCTTCATACTTTTGTATATACCTGCTTAGTAGGGCTTTTTGCCCCCCCCCCCCCCCCCGAGCAGTATTCTATTTTATACAAAGTCAGCTTATTGCCCCCATAAACCGGGTTCTCATAAGAAATGAGAAAAGTATCACCACACATAACTATCTTCCCACTACTTGAAGGAGCATTTAAAGACTCACTTTTTCCTACCAATACTTGCCATTCAAACTCCCTTCGTTTACTTCAACCATCTACCCAAATTTGCTCTTATAGAATCTTTTTGAGTAACAGGAGAAAAATCTGTATCTGCTGAGAAAAAGGTGAGTGGTCATAGGCTGTACAATAACGTGCCCTTGCAGGCACTTCCATATGTATTCATCCTGCAAGAATCATGGTGGGCCATGACTTTGTTGGATCCTGGTTTGGAGGAGGAGGAGTTGGAACTGGGACTGTCCAAAAGGGAGGGCACAGCCCTCTCCAAACGATTGGAGAGTCCAGAGGCTGAGGACGAGGCAGTCTCAGGGCCGTCTGGCAGTTGGGGGTCGGGGCTGCCAACTGGACAGGGATCCTCCTGCAGGAGCAGAGCAGCTGCAGAGGGCCAACATAGATGACAGGCTCCAGACCACCTCTGACGAGGAACAGCTCCCTCCCCCACTGATCTGCAGACAGAGCAGAGTGGAGCAGAGCAGAGCAGAGTGGAGAGTGGAGAGGGGCACAGAGAAGGTCAGTAAGGTTGCTTCTGAGGAAGCAGCCCCGCCCTTCTTCACAAGGAAATCTGAAGAAGGGTGATTTAACCAGGTGTGTGGGAAGATGTATTTGTCGGGAACACTTGCTCGTTTTGATATGCTTCTTCCCAGCTTCGCTGGATCCTGTTCCTTGAACTTTGGACTTGGTCTCAGCTCTTGCACTTCAGACTCTTGGACTATGTTTTGGTTGCTGGAACTCTGGACTTGTTAGAATTGTTACCTCCCTCTTTCCTCATGGGTTGTCTGGGGCTTAGTTTGTAAACCCAGAGTGAGAGAAAAGCATTGGAGGGTTGTCTGTCACTGTGATAATGAGCAATAAACATACCTTCCTTAACCTCTGCCTTGCCCACGTGACTTGGGTTGGAACATGAACTTTTCTGGATAAATTCTGGGACTTCTGACACTCAGATCCTCAACATGAGCACCTTTTATGTTCAATCCATGAGAACCTGCCCCTATTCAGATGTTTTTCAAATCTCAAGTGGAACAATGAGTACTTACCATAAATGACTGAGAGAGCTATGATGAGGAATGTCAAGCATCTCACACAATTTGCCATAGGGTTTTGGTTTCTGAGAAGGAAGGTAGGATCATTAAGGCAAAGTCAATGGACAGAACAATTCTTAGGAATTGCTAAGGATAAGAATAGGAATTTTGATAATAGCGAAGGTCACCCAAGAACATTGCTGGTTCCTTCAAAACCAGAGAGGTTTATTAACAAGTCATTCTAAGGGTTGCTGCTACTTCATGTCTTTTTCTCTCTCCTCTCTTTCTTGCTTGATATCTGCCATAAAACAATGCATGGTGTGATGTCATCAAACAAGGTGTTTCCTTAACCCCCAGTACCAATGGTATCACATCACACATTATGGCTATGCTAGCTGTTGCATGAGAAAGGGAACAACAAACACCTAGGAAATTACATCTATTGAGTTCAACCAATTCAGTACTGTTTCAGTACTAGCTTTCAGTACCTAGCTTTCAAACAGGCCTTTCCCAGACTGGACATGCAGAGATGGATTTGGAAATTGCCTGGATGTAAAACAGGTCAACTATCAAATTCTAGGCAATGCTCAGGTTATTACATTGCTTGAGACATGGAAAAGCAGAAGAGAGAGGAAAAGAAAAAGAAGAGTTGTTGGAAACCAGCAGAAGGGTCAGCAGAAAGACTACTTGTGAATAATCAGTACAGGAAGACATAACACAAGCCTTGTCTTTCTTCTTCCAAGTAATGGAGGAGAGAGGCAGCTTGAGTCCATGCAAAGGATTCAAGAGGTCAGTGGATATTTCAGCTGGGTCTATGACATTTCGACATGGCCAACTCTCCATACGACAACTCGCTGCGGGGCAAGAGTTAAACTAAGATCAAAGAAATGGTGGAGTAGAATCATTGAAGAAAGAATGGAAAAGGAAGGACAGAATAAAAGGTGAATGACAAAAATTAAAATATTTTTAAAATTTATTTTAAATAATAAAATTGAATTGTTAAATTGTCCCATAGTGAGTTGTCCTGTGGTGAGTTGGCTGTGGCGAGTTTGGTTGCAGCAACTTGGCTGTGGCGGGTTGTCCCATTCCCAGCTCAGTAGGACAAGCTTGGCAACTTCCATCACCAAAGAAGTTGCTGAGTAAGTTGGCTGGAGAAGATATGAGGTTTGGAGAATCTGAGAGAAGTAGACTTGAATTTAAAGGGAGGCAGTTAGGACCAGGAGGAGAGTGAGAGGGGAACTGCAAATGGGACCATGCAGAATCTGATACTTTTAGAGTCAAGGAAGGAGAAAATAAGGGTTATTAACTTGTGCATAAAACACCCCATTAAAATATAATAAAATCATATTTCATAAAATTATAATAAATTATTTTAATATATAACATGAATTTATAAACAAAATATTTTTTAAAAAATATTTAAAATACATAAAGTGTATTAAGACAATTAAAATAAGACAGGTATTAGGGTAACACCTCTTTGGCCTATTTAAAGTCTTGCATGTCAAAAGACGCATGATATTTTCAACCTCTACCCCACCCAAGGGAGATCTTCTGTAACGGAGAAGACTATCAGATGCAAAGTTAGCTGTCTTGATTATGATTTCTTTCGAAAGGAGCTTTTGAACATTTTTACACTGCCACTTACCTTGCACAGTAGCAGGATTGTAAAAGTTTTCGAAGAAAGCAGATAATAGAATATACAATAAGGCTGGGAATGCAGCATATGGTTTCTGTGAAACAGAATAATTCACAAAACATTTAAGGAGTTGTTTCTGAAGGTTTATAAAGTAACTGGGAATATACTTGTTTGGCCATCTGAACTGCTGATAACTGTAAGTATGAAGATAAGGTAATACCTTCCTAGCAAAAAATAAATAAATACAGTTGGTAAATTCACAATTCAAACTCTTAGCAAATACACCAGTTAGTACTATTTTCTGTATGCACCATGTATGCTGCTGCCATGCATGATTCATCGAGTCACAGCATGAGGTATAAGATCAAACTGTATTTTAGCAAGTGGTGGGATTTAGTCAACATTAATATTCAAAATAAAATGTTAGGTTGCACCGAGAGCCCATTTTAACAAATAAGGATCTCCAAATTACTGATATACAAAATTATACAATGAAGTGGCTTAATCTGAAACATAATAGATTATATGAATATAGCCAATCACTACTACTAACCTTAGGTTCAATCCAGAGGAGATTAGGCCTTCTTAAATCTTATTAAAATCAGAGAAACTTTTAGAGTTAAATGTTCATTTCAGTTAGACTTTTTAAGATTAACTTTTTCTGGACTGTATTAAAAAAAGGGGGGGGGGCTTTAATTTTAAATGCATCATCATGTTCACCAAAACTGTTGGTAGAATTCCTGCAATGTAATCCTACTCTTTAAAAAAATGTCATTTTAGCAATGTATTTTAAGACTTTCACACTAGGTCAGAAAATTATTATATCCAGTGGGCAGCCTTAGACATGGAAGTTTTGTCGCTATCCCTTTCTACATATAGGAAGATATACAGTAGATGAGAAAGATGGATGAGGGTATTCTCAAGTCTGTCACTCCTACGTTTAGAGCTTACTATAGGTTTGGATGAACATAGAAGATTCTGTACTACAGAACTGATATTCCAGAAAAGAATGAACACCACCAAGTGAAACATCTTGCTACCATAATTTGTCAAAAAAAGCACCTTTGGGACAATTGTTGTGTCAAGTGGATAAGAAAAAACTCCAGAAGAGTTTCTATTTGTCAATCTACTTAAATATTATCCCACCTCTCAAAGACAAAACAATATGTGACCATCATGATATTCTAAAGTTGGAAGTTGTCTTGGAGGATTAATTTCTATCCCTGGTTGAAGGCTGTCTAGCTTTCTGCTTGAATAACTTTAGCTATCAAATGCACCATATTTTTAGGAAAGCTGTAGGAAAGTGGAACTGCTAAATACATACTCAGCGTACTCCTTTCAGATGAAGCTGTGGAATCAGATGAGAAGCGACTACAGCAACTATCACTGGCAATGACTTCTCTGGTAAAACCTCCTGCTGAAGAAAACCCATCTCATTATCCAGTCATCACTATCATCCTATATCAATAATTTCTGTATACAGATTGGATTGGCAACAGCTGCTCTGACTTCCATCTGCATCAATATCAGTAGTGGGATTCTAATCCCAGGGCTACCGGTTTGTTATTGGTAGCGCGCAGGTGCACGTGCTGGCTTTGCAAGGGCTCGGCACTTCTGCACCAGAGGTGGGTTTCAGCACGTTCTGACCAGTTCTGGAGAACTGGTAACAGAAATTTTGACTAGTTCAGAGAACTGGTAGTAAAAATTCTGACTGGCCGCACCCCCATCTATTCTCTGCCTCCCAAGTCCCAGCTGATTGGGAGGAAATGGGGATTTTGCAGTAACCTTCCCCTGGAGTGGGGTGGGAATGGAGATTTTACAGTATCCTTCCTCTGCCACGCCCACAAAGCCATGCCCACAAAGCAATGCCACACCCACAAAGCCACACTCACAGAACTGGTAGTAAAAATTTTTGAAACCCACTGTTCTACACATGCGTTTTTGATGACATCTGGGCTGGTGGGTGGAGCCTCCCACTGCCACCACTACCAATTCGCCAAACCGGGGCAAACCAGGAGCAACACACCACTGATCAATATATATTTCTACAATCTGTACAGTAGTTTCTTTTCTTTCCTATTTTTATTTCTTAGCCTTTTTGAATAGATCAATTGCTAGAGAGAATATATGAGGGGAATTGCAAAATTATGTATTGTGAGGCCAATACTTAAGAGCTTTAGTGGATTTGCATACACTCCATAGATCTAAACTAGCAAAAAGATTCAAGATGCAATCCTGACATATTTTTTTCTGGAACCTTTTTTTTTTAAATATCTGGCCTCTAATCATTGGTGGTTATCCAAAGCCTAAATGTTTCTTAGACTTACGCCCATTTTCTTCTCCCTGATCGTAAAGTGAAGACATCTGGTTAGATGAGGTAGTAGATGTCCTGGGACAACCTCCTGAAGAATTAAGCAGGTACCAGCTGAAAGAAGAGGAGTTACAAATATCTTCAATGCTCTACAAATGTTCATTATGTTGGTGCAGCACAATTTGTAATCATGAAAAACACCAATCCTTTAGCATTGAGCAATAACACTTAGACTTACATACCACTTCATAGTGCTTTACAGCCCTCTCTAAGCGGTTTACAGAGTCAGCATATTGCCCCCAACCATCTGGGTCCTCATTTTACCGATCTTGGAAGGATGGAAGGCTGAGTTGACCTTGACCTGGTCAGGACTGAACTTCTGACAGTGAGCAGTGAGTTAGCCTGCAATACTGTGTTCTAACCACTGTGCCACCACGGCTCCTAAATAAAGCTTTTTTCATGCTTTATAGCTGTAATGTGCAGGCTGCCTGAAATACATTATCCTAAGAATGATGATCCTTAGTGTCCTTAATTCCATGTATTGTGACAACAAGGCTTATTAAAATACTATTGGCTATTCCTAAATGTTAGTTCTAGCCTAACGTTTCACAAACATGGTGTACTTGCCTTAAGGAGGTGCATACAGAGTTCAGGGGAGGTGTGAAAAACCTTTTAACCCCGTTGTTACAATAAATCCATCTTTCCAAAAGTTTCATTGTATTGTTTTCATTGTTCATTTGTGTTCATGTGAGTACAGTACTTGGACTATTAAGGGAGACGTGTACATTTAGGTTATATCTTTTTCTTTTTGCAATATTTTTTATTTTATTCAAAAAATTAAAACACAAAATCCAAAGGGTGAAAAAATTAACAAAAACAAAACTAAGTTAAACAAAAACATCTAAAAAGATGTGAGTTAAAATGACAAAAAACAAAACACATATCATCCCTCGGTTACTGGCACTCAAGCCTTTGGGCAGCTTATCTTTTGTAATTGTCCTCCTCAGCAACAGATTTCTGGATATGAAAAAAAACCCTCAGGATTTAAGGGAACACATTTGGAAACCCATTGATGCAATTAGAGAATCATTTACAAGCAATTGGTGAATTGCAGTGGCATATGTGCAATCACGTAGCCATTCATAATGTCTCCTCAATCTGTAGGAAGCTATACTGTACAATTGCAGCTGACTAGAAAATTGAGGGAATGGTTGATTGTGCTGGCCGCAAATTCTGGGAATTGAGGCCTCAAAAGAAGAGCATTCATTTGAAGAAGACTCTCTTAGGTTATTTTTCACAGATATATTTGTTACATTACACTAACTAAATGCAAGCATCCTTCTTACTTGTTTGACTGTGTCTTGCCCGATCCTCTTGTTGCCCTGGGATTGCTACCTTGCTCAGCAGAGTTATCTTGAAAAGGTGGCGTTGCTTGAGCTGGACATCTTCGCACGGAGCGTTTCCCATCCATGACTGAAAGGACAATGTGATAATTGGATGTGTTTTGAAAGAATTCTGTTGGTTTCTTCTTCTAACTTATTGTGCTCTCAAAATCTCAACACCAAAAAGTTACGTGCACAAAAAAGCACCCTGCTTTCCACATGCATCAAAATAGCCTCCATTCTGTCTTTCCAATGCACTTCTGTGATGTGTGAAGATTAACCAGCTGACCTCCAGTGTGTGATGTCACAATAGGAGGCCTACAGTGAGATAAATATGATCATCTCATGACATCACAATATGGCATATGATATTACCAGCAGGGAATTTTGTTCCTGTTTGTAGCAAATGTATGGTCACGTACTTCTGCGTATTCATAGTGGCATTTTGGGTGTTAGCCAAATAGAAGCTGCAACTCATGTTTCTATCACAGAAACACGAGCCTTTTAATCAAGTTATTTAGGGAAGGGTCAGAAAGAAAGGGTGCATACTTTGTCTCCATTGCAAAAGCAGGAATAACTGAAGGACCGTCTTTTGCCGGTCACATCTACCTGACCCATCAAAGCGGAGAGGCAGGGAATGTTGCTGATCCCATCCCTGAGGGAGATACACCTGGTGAGAGCCAGAAGAAGGGCCTTCTCCGTGGTGGCTCCCTCTGTCTGGAACATCATTCTCCCAGAGATTAGAATGGGCCCCACTCTAATACTCTTCTTGAAGGCGCTGAAGACCTGGCTTGTGTGAACTGCTGTCCCCGGGGTGGGGTGGGGGGTGATTTTATTATATTATACTATATTAATTTATTTGATTCTTTTTATTAGTTTTATTGTTTTAAATGTGGTTTTATATTCTGTAAACCACCTTGAGTCTCCATGGGCAACTAGGCGGCAATATTAATTGATTAATTAATTAATTAATTAAATCAATCAATCAATAAAAAATTGATCCCAGATTCAGTTCTTGGCCCTGCAGTGGAGATAATGTTTTGCTAAACAGATTAGGGATCAGAAGCAGCTTCCTTTGTTTCTAACTAATCCCTTTCTAAAAAAATTGCTTGTTATAATCGTCCTTTTGGCACAATCCAGAGAAAGTATGTGTTGTGAAAAGATCCAACAGTTGCTACCTTTTTTTCATATTAACACATTATTATGCTTTGTGCACCATCTGAAATAGAAGTTGATCCATAAAAACTGGTCTCTGTGAACGCCTTTTTCCTTTATTGGGAGGAAAAGAACTTTAAAAAAAAAAATAACAAAAGTTATTGCCAGGTGAAGAAGGAAAACAAATGAGTTGAAGTGCTGGATATTTTCACTAGAGGTCAGTCTTATTTCATATTAAACAGCTCATGATCCCTTGTGGATGATCCTTTCGGAGATACCTATTTCCTTACTTAAACAGAGAAGCAGAATGATCATGAGTGGGCAAAAAAAGGATTGGGAGCAGGAGTGACTTCCAACTTCCTGCTTGATTCCCCATTGATGTTGCTTGTGGGCAGGGATGAAATCCAGCAGGTTCTGAAGAACCAGTAATGGAAATTTTGAGTAGTTTGGAGAACCGACAAATACCACCTTTGACTGGACCCAGAGTGGGGTGGAATGGGGATTTTGCAATATCCTTCCCCTGGAGTAGGGTGGGAATGGAGATTTTGCAGTATCCTTCCCCTGCCACGCCCACCGAGCCACGCCCACAGAACCGGTAGTAAAAAAAATTGGATTTCATCACTGCTTGTGGGAATCTGGCAGGGAGTTCAGAAATCAATCCTCTTTAGCTGACCAATGAAATTGCCTGCTTGTGGAAGGGGACAAAGGGAGCTGCAGACCACGAGGAAAACTGTACCCCAGCATGTCCACAAGGGCCCCCTTTCTTCAAAGAGAAAGGGCTCACCCATCAATTTCTGGCACTCCCCAGAACTTCTGAGTCTTTCACTCGTCCGTATTTCACCAGCTTCTTTCATCTGTTACTTCAGTTGTCAACCTTGGTTCCAAGGCAGCCAACTGCCATTTGTGGATCCACCAGCTGATTGGATGCAGGGGAGAGAGGGAGGTGGGAGAAAAGGTGAAGATACAGTCCTTCCATCCTCCCTTGTGCCATACGACCTATGGGTTTCTGGGAAGTGTAGTCGGAATGCGTGACAACTTTCCCAAACTACATTCCTAAGTGAGTCATGGGTCCTGGATTTCTGTAAATTAGCTCATTTGAGCTACTTTCATTCGATAATTCTTGTCTTATACCTTCCAATTGAAAGTTACAAAGAGCCACGAGAGTATAAAGACAGGGGTGGGCTTAAATTTTTTTAGCAAGAGGTTCTCTGCCCAGTTACTGGGTGAGTGTGGCCATGGTGTGTGCCCTAGTCAGCCTCCTGCATCATGGTGGGGGAGGGGGCATTTTTGCCCTCCCCTGGCTCCGGAGGCTTTCCTCGAGCTTCCGGAAGGGCGAAAACAGCCTCCCCAGGCTCCGGAGGTCCTGAACTTCCGGTAGGCCCATTTTTTGTCTTCCCCAAGCCTCTGTGCATGCCCTGCACTTACCAGCATCCAAAACGGGTTGCGTGGGGACTCCTGGGAGGGGCGGGGCAGGGTGGGCGGGGCCAGCCAGGAGTGGGATTTGGGGGTTCTCCAAACTGCACAGAATCTTAGCTAGAGGTTCTCCTGAACCTCTGCGAACCCACAGCAGCCCACCCCTATATATAGATATACATAAGCACATCCCCACAGATAAAGCAGCAGAGAATCATAGCTTCCCAAGGCAAGAAATATTGGGCGTTTTTGCTCTCTTACCCTTTTTTGCTGTGTTATTTAGCCAGCCGTGATCTTGCAATAACAAAACGCCTGTAAGATTGTACATATGAGTGTGTCATTCATTAGACAGGAAGTTGTGCCTTCCTTGCTCAAGTCTTGGAGCCTCTCGAAGGCTAAAACATTGCATTATAGCATATACTTCAGAGATTCAAGGCAACTTCATCATTCATGCTAATCAAGGAGAGGGGGTGATCTGTTTAAAAGAATTTGCTTCTGTTTGGATAATTCCAGTATTACAGCTGCAACATATAAGCACAGCTGGTTCTACCACCTCCTCACCCAGACATATTCATAAGCAAATGTGCACATGTATGCAGTACAGTATTCAAACATCTTAACTCAAACATGAGCTCCCATGTGATAGATAAGAGGATATGGGGGGAAAAGGCAGATTCCAATAATGATCAAGGGATTAATACTTATACCCTCATACTGGCCCTAGTCCGTTTCCCACATCTATTTAAAATGTGCTGTTCCACCTTTAAATCCCAGCAAAGCCTCCAAGAGCAATGAATATCATAAGGATTGCATATCTTTATATATTATAACCAGTGGTGGGATTCAAATATTTTTACTACTGGTTCTATGGGTGTGGCTTGGTGGGCATGGCAGGGGAAGATACTGTAAAATCTCCATTTCCACCCCACTCCACTCCAAGGGAAGGGAAGGACACTGTAAAATCTCTATTTCCAACCCACTCCAGGGGAAGGATACTGTAAAATCTCCATTTCCAACCCACTCCAGGGGAAGGATACTGTAAAATCTCCATTCCCTCCCCATCCCACTAACCTGCTTTCCAGCTCCAAGCAGCAAAAGAAGACCCAGCCGATCAGCTGGGATTCGATCAGCTGGGACTCAGGAGGCAGCAAATAGATGGGGGCGGGGCTAGTCAGAAGTGGTATTTGCCGGTTCTCTGAACTATTCAAAATTTCTGTTACCAGTTCACCGAATTGGTCAGAACCGGCTGAATACCACCTCTGATGGTAACCATATCTTCATCAGAGAACCATCTCTGGATTTTCTGCCAACTGAACTATATTTATTTGATTTTTAAGAAATAATTTCAACCTTTATTACTTTATAAGTAACTCAAGGCAGCAAGCATATCTAATAATCCTATTTTTCCCACAACAACCCTGTGAGGTGGGTTGGGCTGAGAGAGAGTGACTGGCCCAAGGTCACCCAGTCATACCAGAACTCACGGTCTCCTGGTTTTTAGGCCAGCATCTTAGCTACTACACCAAACTGGCTCTCTCTTCTCTACTGAATTATTCCTGGGAAAAACATTTCCTAGGAGGCTAATCTTATGAGTGCCTGCTGAAGACATTTTCATTTGCTCATGTAGATTTTAAAAAAATAAATTATGAAGACACGACTTTACATATTTTATCAGAAAGCCAGGACTGACTAGATGTTTGACTTGTCTTCTCTCAGGCTCAATCCTAACAATATTAGTCAGAAGCACATGGACACAGAAAAATTCTTAGCTACTTGTGCACTAGTGAGTTATAAGACCTAAGGACATCATCCAGCCATTCCTGTGGCAATATATCACTAATAAAGGCTGATTTCATATAGCCACAGCAGTAGTTCAGTGACATTGTATAGTGCTAGAACGGTCTTTATGGAGTAATGCCTATTCTTCACTTTTCAGGTTAAATGTCATGCTAAGCAAGACTCAATGAAAAATCTTTTAGCAATTTGTAGTAAATTGGCAATAGTACTATGGTCCTAGATATTGAACAATAGCCATAGAGGTTTTTCCTGAAAAATAGACTGCTGAATATAGAAATGATGAAGAAGAAGGATATTGTTTTTGATGCATGTCAGTGCTAGGTGCAAATAGTGGGCTTGAACCAAGATGCAGTCAGGGGTGCCCCAGCCTTTGGATGATGGGCTTTGAAAAAAAATATTGTTCTAATAAGCAATATGGGTACTGCACTTTAAACACAATGAAATCTGTATCTTAATAAAGAGGCATTAGAAAGTATAATGAGAGCAGAGATAATGAAATACTTGCTCTTAAATAAATATTTTACTAGAATTAAGATTGCACTCATATAAAAGAAGCACATGCTATAAAATGCTGTAGCACGATTTCTATAGAATATAGTACATGTTCTTCCTTAACCTTGGGCAAATTAACAAAGGGCCAGAAAGTTTAAATTAATAAATATTGCAGATTTCATCTCAGAAAATAATTCATTTAACGTAGAGAAGGGCAACTTACGACAAAATTCAGAGGTGACATTTGCCCATGAACTTTGAAAAAAAAAAGGTGATATTATTAAATTTAACACTTTAATGCATGGGGAAAGAAATAAATGCTTTGGAATGACTCTTGAATATAGGAGTTGTTTAATATTATTTTTCCCCCATGTTACCATCATAGCCAGAACTGACACACATCTCAGCAGCCCAAATTACAGCAAGCAATGGATTGTCAATGTTAAAAATTGCACTTCTGTATAGAATCATGAATATGAACCTAAACATGTAAAATTAACTATTAGTTATAAAATGTATACTGTGGGTAGGCGCAGTATTTATATGTTCTGAACAATGTATAAATTTTGTGATAAAACTGCTAAAGAAATTATGGGAAGTATATGGTCTGTCTTTAGAAAGTAATTATCAAGGCTGTAAGTTCATGTTTATTAATCATTCACACCCAATTATTCCTTTTTCCTTTCATTCTTTGTTCTCTAGAAAGATGCTTTGATGGCTTCCATTTTTATTTTTTTACAAAATGAAACTAATTAGATGGGTGAAGGATGGAAGCGTTTCAAAAATCTCTTGTGTTTTTCCATTGATTATGAATTTCATCTGCATAAATAAACATCCTCACTGGTAAGAGCTGAGCAACCTGACATTTTAAGTTTTGTGTTTCTGTTTTCTCCTCTTTGTTAGCTAAACCAGGCCAGATTTTAGAGGGAAGGATTGTTGGTGCATGGATTTGTATTCAATTCAATTTGTAATTTCTGAAAGTGATGGTCATTAAACAAACCCATTCATTTGATTGGACTTATTTTGCTGAAACCAACAACAAATTATTATTATTATTATTATTATTATTATTAGTAGTAGTAGTAGTAGTAGTAGTAGTAGTGGTAGTAGTACTAGTAGTTCAATTTATATGCTGCCTTTCTCTGAAGACTCAGGGCGGCTTACAATGCATTTAAAAAACCATTATAAAAACATTTAAAAAATTAAAACATTAAAACCCATTCGCACCATTCATGGCCGGATCTTACAAGATCGCAACAGCAAGATCAACGGCCCCAGGCCTGCCGGAAAAGCCAGTTTCTGGCATTTTCAAATGCCAGAAACTGGCAAAAAACCATAATAAATCATGAATAAAACTGTAACACTTGTATGGGATTCCTCGTAACAATGGAAAAATGGGAATTATAATCAATAAAGGAGCAAACCAATGTTGGAATCTGAAACCTATGTTTGGCTGTCTTTGTGCATATCTGTACACTATACAGATCTGTAAATTTTGTCAAGCAAGGAATTCAGTGTATATTGGAATAGTGGAAGAAATAGGTAGAATGATTATCCAAGAGAATAAGTGCCGAAGCGGTTGAACTGAAATGCAAAGTTCTCAATTAAAGGAAGGCAGAATTAAAGAGACAGTTGAAAAGGAATCCTGGGTGAATACAAAATAAGTTTCTGATATAAAAAGGAAGCAGTAGCACTGAATGCTTATTTCTTTTGAAGATAATTATTTGGACAGTAATAATTATATAAATATTGGGTCCTCACAGGATATTCTCCATGTTCATCACAAGATGGCAGGATATATCCAGTTTTACAACTGAGAGAGAGAGAGAGAGAGAGAGAGAGAGAAGGAGAGAGAGGGGGGGGGGGGGGGGGGCGGGGAGTAAGGGACAGAGAGGGATTATGAGTACAGGTAGTCTTCGACTTACAACAGTTCATTTAGTGACTGTTCCAAGTTACAACGGCACTGAAAATAGTGACATGACCATTTTTCACACTTATGGCCGTTGCAGCATCCCCATGTCATGTGATTTACATTCAAATGCTTGACAACTGACTCATATATATGACGGTTGCAGTTTCCCGGAGTCATGTGATCCCCTTTTGCGACCTTCTGACAAGCGAAGCCAATGGGAAAACCAGAGTCACTTAACAACCATGTTACTAGCTTAACAACTGCACTTAACATTCACTTAATAAATGTGGCAAGAAAAGTCGTAAAATGGGGCAAAACTCACTTAACAAATTTCTCACTTAGCAACATAAATTTTGGGCTCAATTGTGGTTGTAAGCTGAGTACATACCTGTGTTTAGCCTCCTTTCAAAAATTTCCAAATTCAAAAATTTGGGCAAAATATTTTGGATATACCATAGAACTAGATAAACTTTGGGATAGAAGCTATAAATTGACAATGGCAACTAGATACAAGGAAAAGCTGTATAAAATGTTTTATAGGTGGCATTTGCCACCAGCAAAGCTAGCAAAGATGTTTAAAAACATGTCCATCAAATGTTGGAAATGCAACCAGATTCCGGGCTCGTACTATCATATGTGGTGGACTTGCCCAAAGACAAAAAAGTTTTGGACAAAAATGATAAAGCAACATATAGATTTAAAGCCAGAAATATTTTTGTTAGATGTTTTGCCAGAAAAATATAATAAAGGGAATGTATATTTACATGTTTTGACAGCAGCGAGAATTGTATTTGCACAAAACTGGAAAAATGAGGAAACTCCTTCAGATGAAAATATAATCAAAAAATATAAGACTGTGCGGAAATGGATAGATTAACCTAAAGATAAAGGATAAAGAAGACACAGAATATTATCTAACTTGGGATTTGTTTTATCAATGGTTAGATGATAAAGGTAGAAACTAGAAGCTGGAAGAATACTATTATATACAAGTAAAAAATATTATTATTATTTTGTTAAAGATGGAAAAAAAACTGTATAAATTGATGACCAGATCAGGGCTCTGTTCCAAAAAGATGTAATTTATGTGTTGGGAAAAAAAACTTTTTGCAAAAAAAAAGAAAAGAATATTATTATTACTATTATTATTATTATGTATATGTAAAATGACCCTGACAATGCACTCTATTAAATACTTATATATGTTAAAGAAAAATGTATAAATATTTTTTTTAAAAAAAAATCCAGATGTATATGGAAAGGGTATATTCTCCAGCTAAATCCCATAGTATTTCTGACAATAGAAGCAGATCAAGGCAGCTTTAATATCTGAATAAAAAATCTAAAGCAAACACCAGGGTTATCTTCAACAACCAATTCAAGACAGAAAACCTTTCAATTACTTTTATTCTTTTCCTATGGAGGAAACCACTCTTAGTTTCAACAATGATGTTACTCGTATACATTATTAGAAGCCTGCTCTGAGATATTGTTGGCTTACCTGGTTTCCAAATGTATGTCCTTCATGTAAAACAAGGCTTGCTTGCACACATCCAATTTCACTGACAGAATTTCCATTTAATCTAATGTTATCTATGTCTAGCTCTTTTTCTATTATTAGGAATAGCACCACCATTCTTGGCAACTATATCAGTTATTTGAAACTAGTCTTCAAACTATGTCTATTGTGTAAGCCAGGGCTGTCAAACTCGCGGCCTGGATGTGTCACACGCTGGCCACACCCACACTCAGTTTAGCGAAGGGGGGAAAAGTCCTGTGACACCACCGTGATGACGCGAGTTTGACACCCCTGGTGTACGCTGATAGTTGTGAGAGAACTGAGATTTATTCAGTGATGTACAGAAAGTAATTTGAAGTAAAAATAAGGGAGACTATTTTTGGTCATGGGTAAAATGAGGGGCCCTGAGCATAACTTCTGGAAGATTGTGCAGACATTTATATGGGATGATCTCTTGCCCTGGGTAGGAGGTGAACTAGAAGATGGCTCGGGTGAATAGATAGTAGAAAAATGCTTTTAAAAAGTTAAAAAATAAGTTCCAATGATCGCACAGCTGTGATCGTTGGAACCTCTGTTTTTACTTTTTTAAAGCATTTTTTTACTACCTATTCACCGGAACCAGTAGTAAAAAAATCCTTTAAAAAAAGAGGGGGGGGAAAGGTTCCAATGATTGCGCGGCACAACTGATTGACAATCAAATGAAACTAAATGTCTATGGAGATTCTCAGTTATCCAGGTCATGGTTGTCCCAAAGGTGCTTTTTCAAAAGGCAACTGGACTTTCTGGTTTTTCTTTGAAAACCAAAGAAGCTTCTTCAGCTTTGAGAAAAACCAGGAAGTCCAGTTGCCTCTTGAAAAAGCACCTTTGGAATAAATAAAACCAGTTTGATCTAGCGGTTAAAGCAGGAGACACTTGAGTTCTAGTTCATGAAAGTTTTAGCCATGAAAGTCAGCTGGCTGACCTCGGCCCAGTCACTCTCTCTCAACCCAACTCGCCTCACAGGGTTGCTGTTGTGGGGAAAATGAGATCAGGAAGATGTGTTGGATATGTTTTCCACCCTGAGGTATTTGTAAAAAATAATAAAGGCGGGATAAAAATAAAATAAAATGTTGGGCCCGAGGATCAAGCCATTTTGCAAAGAAACACAGCAGTTCAACTTCCAATAGTTCTACAGCTGACATTTTTCTTGTCATCTTCTTTGGCAAAGGTTTCTCAAAGACCTGCCGCATATACAACTCCATCTGAGGGAAAGGGAGGGATTAAGAGTGGGGCCTAGAACCTCGCATCTGAGAGCCTTCTATACATAATGTATATATTGCCCACATTTCTACAAAAACCCAAATTTCTCAGAAGAGTTAATCTGTCAGCGAAGCTGTTTAACCAATGGAAAAAAAAAATCATATCAGAAGATGTGAATACCAGTATTCTCATTATAATTGGTTCTAAAAATAAGTCTGCATACATTGTTGTTTTTTTTTAAAAAAAAGACTGGCTAGCTGAGCTGTATTTCTTTGAAGCTATTTAATCCAGCTCATTAATCTTAATCCTTATATTATATTATATTATGCTCCTTCTGAGAGTTCAACAGACTTTGCTATTTTGCCCCCCTCCCACACCCCTACATTTTTAAGGAATTGTGGAAGGAGATTGCTACAAACAGGAACACTGAATTCTCGTGAATGTCAGCGAAGCTAGTATAAATGCACCCTCATACTGAAAGTGTACCGAAGTCCACTTTTGGTTGATTAAGCATAATGGGAGCCCATGTGGTTACATTCCTTTGGGGAATGACAGCTGAATTACTACTGCTTGCCTGAAGAAAGTGGAAATCCATGTTGAATTGTTCCATGAATATAGGACACAACATTCTTTTGTTCTGCTTTTTTGTTCTAGTAAGCTTTTTTTTTAAAAAAAAACCAATGCATGCAAAATTCTACAACCGATCAGTATTAGTTAAACGGAGCTAACTTATGCATTTGATAGCACTGGAGCAATGGATCCATTGTTTTCCAGTTTGCATCATGCAGAAGCAGGAAGCATGTACAACTTCATTCCCATGGAAGCATCTCTTCATACAGAGATTGGGGGATGAACATCTGTAAAAACAGAACAGAATGGGAGATCATTTATATACTGTTCAGCATCTCAAGGTGCTAAATTCTGTCAATACCTCATCTTACCACTACAGTATGGTTTGCAAATTCCTTTTTGCAGTCACAAAGGGGATATCAATTGTCTGGATTCGAAATGAGTTATTCAAATAAAGACAGTTTTGAAAATATTGAAGAAATGTAGAATTTTAAGTGATGCCAACTAGAAATTTGTTGACAGAAGAAAAAGCTTTCATTTTCCATTCCAACAACAAATAATGATTAAAGTGTCTTATCAGTCCCATTTCAGATATCTAAAATTTATTCTGTGAATGCAATAATGAATAGTGAAGCTTACTTGTTTATGCATTTAGGCAAACCAGCTTCTAACATTTTCTGGAATGGAAATATTAATAATATTGCCTGATCTATTGTTGAAATATTTAATTGCCTGATCTATTGTTAACATGTAAAGTGGATTCAGCATTCACGTGGCCCTCAAGACTATGACAGGATAAGTGGGAGCAGGTTAGCTGCTTTTTCTAAGATTTCTCGGAATCCAGCTGGATCTAGTTACCTCATAGGGCAGATCATCCTACTCAGCCCATTAGTACAGCTTTAACCACACAGTGGACTCGCTATGGCAGTGAGAAAAACTAGAGCCATCCACATCCAAAGAACATCTCCCCAGTCAGAATAAAATGTTTATGTTTATGTTTATTAAATTTTTATACTGCCCTTCTCCCGAAGGACTCAGAGCGGTGTACAGGCCATATTAAAAGAACATATACCCACAAAATTTAAAAACAGTTTAAATATATTAAGAATTTGGCCCTTACATTAAAAACTACTAACACCCAATTAAAATTCATTTACTAAGCCAGCCCAGCCTGTTGAAATAAAAGAAACTTAAGGGCACGGCGAAACGTACGTAGGTCAGGGATCATACGAAAATACCAAGTAGAGCAGGTGGGTGATCTGCATCATAAATCAGCTGAGATAAGGCTATGGTTTTTATAACCATGGGCTTCTGAACTATGGGCTTCTGAACTCTTCTAAGCATACCAGCACAAAACTCGATTAGAAAATCCCTGAGCTCAGTCAGCATAGGAGTCTTCAAAATCAAAAACCAGTTCTTTCAGAGATTTCATGAACCAATAGGGCACAATACACTGAGAATCCCCCTTGTATCTCTGATCCCATGATCAAAGGACACTCATTGTTCTTATGGATCATAACTACACCATGTCTCTTCCCATTTCCCACAGCTTGCAAGTACCAAGCCAGGAGAAACTGAGTTCACGCCTACCTAGCTAACCAGAAATGTTATGGTTTATCGATATTTACAAACCAACGTCTCATTCTTCGGAAGTTAAAACTGCACTGCGAATATATAATTAGTATTGTTTTTATTAAGATCAGCAATCAGACAATGTAAGTAAGATAAAGGCAGCTTAAATTTTGAGCAAAGCAGGCCTGGAACTTCTTAAACAGACTGAATTAAATATCTATAGCAGTGTTGGCGAACCCTTTCCGCACCGAGTGCCGAAACGGGAGCGTGTGCGTGCATACATGCGGGAAGCCGGAAGAGCATCCACCAGGTGCACATGCGTGCACCAAGAAGATGATCTTCCGGTTTCTGGCACACACATGTGCACCAGCTACTTGGTCCAGTGGAGGGTTGCCCCCGGTTCGCACCGGTTCTATAGAACCGGTAGTAAAACCGGCAGAAGGCTCTGCCCACCGACCCTGACATCATCAGAACGCTTCTTCGCATGCGTGGCCACACTGCAAACCGGTAGTAAAGGTAAGTAGAACCCAGCCCTGACCTGGTCTTCTGGTTTCTGGCATGCATGCATGAGCAAACACCAGCTCGCCAGTGCGCATGCACACGCCAGAAACCGGAAGTGCACCGTGGCTGCTCTTCCAGTTTCCGGCACTCCCAAGTGCGTGAAGACCAGCTGGCCAGTGCCCCGGAACCGCGAAGAGCAACGGGCAATGGCTCGTATGCCCGGAGAGATGGCTCTACGTGCCACTTCCAGCACGTGTGCCAAAGCTTCGCCATCACGGATCTATAGCCTTGTGATTACTAGGTATAACGTATGAGCTAAAAGGGCACATCTTTTATTTGTTGGTCTAGAAGTAGTTTTTCATTTAAGTGTAAGATACATTGTTTAATTAACTCGCCTTGATCGGGACATATGCTTTCGTAACATTTTATATAATTGCCATTTTAATTTTAAAAATATCAAAAAGAGAAGTAAATGCCCAGCAGTGAAATGAAGAAGCCAGGACAAAAACAGTAACAGTTCTTTCTATCACATAGAAAACATTGTGTGCTTGCCAAACAAAAAGAGTAATGGAAATATAAATGAATAATTTTGTCAACTGCTGTTTCTCTCTCCTCTCTTTTCAAGCAAATGAATTCCCTAGACATGGTATTCATTATAACTGAGCAGGAAAATTGGGGTGATTGCTCTTAAAGGTGGACAAATACACTACAGGGAAATTTGTTTGTTAGATTATGTTCATACGAAGAGCAAAACCCAGGAAACAGGAGGAAGGGTTCTGATAAATATGGATTCAAAGCAGTGGTGAAATTCAATTTTTTTTTACTACTGGTTCTGTGGGTGTGGCTTGGTGGGCATGGTGTGGTATGGCTTGGTAGGTGTGACAGGGGAAGGATACTGCAAAATCTCCATTCCCACCTCACTCCAGGGGAAGGATATTGCAAAACCTCCATTCCCACCCCACTCCTGGGGGTAGGATACTGCAAAATCTCCATTCCCACCCCACTCTGGGGCCAGCCAGAGGTGGTATTTGCTGGTTCTCTGAGCTACTCAAAATTTCCACTACCGGTTCTCCAGAACCTGTCAGAACCTGCTGGATTTCACCCCTGATTCAAAGGCATGTATCCTATAGGTCTATCGTATCTGGGCTGCCAAAACCAGAGAAGTATTAGATAGCAGCAAAGAGAAAAAAGAAACTCTAACTTTTCGCAGATAGCTAGTGACTGTTCAGGTTTTTGCAGCCCAGTTTTAATATGAATACAGGTAGTCCTCAATTTACGAACACAATTGAGCCCCAAATTTCTGTTGCTAAGTGAGACAGTTGTTAAGTGAGTTTTGCCCCATTTTACGATCTTTCTTGCCACAGTTGTTAAGTGAATCACTGCAGTTGTTAAGTTAGTAACCCAGTTGTTAAGTGAATCTGGCTTCCCCATTGACTTTGCTAGTCAGAAGGTCACAAAAGGAGATCACATGACCCCGGGACACTGTGACCGTTATAAATATGAGTCAGTTGCTAAGCATCTGAATTTTGATCACGTGACCATGGGGATGCTACAACAGTGATAAGTGTGTAAAATGGTCATAAGTCACTTTTTTCAGTGGTGGTGTAACTTCAAACAGTCACTAAATGAATTGTTAACAATTTGTAATGTTCCCCTGAATCGAAATGTTATTTGTTTGGGGTCCAATCCAGCTCCTTTTAAAACATTCAATAGGAACAGCCAATGAACCTGCACTGAGAGGCAAAACTCACTTAACAACTGTTTCACTTAGCAACAAAAATTTGGGGCTCAATTGTGTTCGTAAGTTGAGGTTGCAGTAGCGGTTGGGTTGTGCTTCCTGATTTGTTCCTTGACATAGTTACACATGTAGGAACAGTATTATAAGCATTTAGCCAGCCCAGATGGGGAGACAGGGAAACCTGTAGCTATAGCATTGCCTCTCCCCCTTCCCTCCAAAATGCACAAATTCTATTGTCTATCAGAGGCAGGGGTGAAATGCTCCCGGTTCGGACCGGATCACTCGATCCGGTAGCGATGGAGGCGGGTGGTTCGGAGAACTGGTAGCAAAAATCCCTGCCCCCCACCCCCACCCCATGCCAAACTGAGCCACACAATCATCAGAGGCTTTTTCTTTTAATTTTTAAAAGCATTTTTTTACAACCTCTTCGGCCAAAAAAATACTTTTAAAAGTAAAAAAAAAAGCCTCTGATGATCGTGCGGCTCAGCTGGGATCATCAGACGCTTTTAAAAGCATTTTTTCTACAACCTCTTCAGAAGTTGTAGAAAATATGCTTTTAAAAGCCTCTGATGATCCCAGCTGAGTTGCCTGATCGGCAGAGGCTTTTTTTCTTTTAAATGCCTCTGACTATCCAAGCTGAATTGCCTGATCGGCAGAGGCTTTTAAAAGAAAAAAAGTCTCTGCCGATCAGGCAACTCAACTGGGATCATCAGAGCCTTCTGAAGCCTCTTCACTGAAGAGGTTGTAGAAAAAATGGTTTTAAAAGAAAAAAAATTGGCCACGCCCACCCTGTCACATTACCACCACCAAGCCACGCCCACAGAACCAGTAGTAACAAATCTTAGATTTCACCACTGATCAGAGGGACTATATTTAGTGGGCCAAAAATTATTTCTGAGATCCCAAAAAAAACCAGACTTAGCCGGGGTTACAAGCAAACAATCAGCCACTGATTCCACAGTGGTTTAAAATATTTATCAACATTCCATCTGGAATAAAATGTTAATATGGAGTATTGCTAAGTCACATGTAGCTGTTTATGGAATAGAAATAAGAAAGCTGAGATTAAATAAGGAACCCCTGGCTCGGTATTAAATCAAAACTGAATCTGATTTTATCTGCCTTTTTTCAAGGCACTGGGTTTCTCCAAGAACTATTCCAGTACATTTTACAACTGTACATTATTATATTTAATGATATACAGATTTTGGTTTGCCTTCTAAGCAATTAAGAGCCATCAAAAAAGTTTTGAGCTGAACAGGCACAAACTGAATGTTTTCTGTATTGTCTATCCTATTTTGGGTTCCGCTGCTTTTAATAAATCATAACAGTATTTTCCACTGCAGTACTCTGACAAAACATTACCCTGCTTTGTGCCATACAGTAATAAAACTAGCAGAGGTGGGCATTTAAGGGGGGGATAATCAATTTGGCTTTGCTAGCTCAAGCTTGTTAATGAATTTGTAGGTGACATACAGTTACTTTGATAGGTGTAAAAGTAAACCATTGAGGTTTCATAAGCAAAAGAGAAGTAAGAAAAGAATTTATATAAAGTGATCCCAGATTAAACTATTCTCTGAGAAGATGCTGATTTATCAAAGTTAATTGCCTGCTGAACCTGATTACAGTAAGTCTATTCCCATAAGTCAGGGAAGCAAAAAAACCCTACTTTTCCTTTTATTTACGTGAATATTATTTTTAGCCTTCAATAAAACGACAATCAATGCACTTATCAAAGCAATTATATATTGGAGCAATTCATATTGTTAATAGATTGTGTATGTTGGTCTATCAGCAGAGGCCGTAGAAACCTAATGGACTGGTGATGCGGTTTTTCCTATAGGCTGAACAAAATTGAACCTGCATAATGTCATTCTAGGTTTAAAGTCCTTTAGAGAGGCATTGTGGCACCTGTATGTAGGTCTCAAACAATTCTTAAATGATTAAAAATGAATAAATTGTTAAAACCAAAAACAGCAATCTTTTTGTTAGTTCCAGTAACTCTTTGTAGACAAGGGGAAGTTTAATCAGAACCTTTCTCAGAGACATAAATTTATCTTGAAGATCAAATGATACATCCACTTTGTCTTTATCTAAATTCCCATTATCCCCAGCTGGAATGACACAGATTAGAGTCCAGTGGTGGGTTTCGAAAATTTTTATTACCTGTTCTGTGGGTATGGCTTGGTGGGTGTGACATGGCTTGGTGGGCGTGGCAGGGGAAAGGTAAAATCTCCATTCCTGCTCCACTCCAAGGGAAGGTTACTGCAAAATCCCCATTTCCTCCCAATCAGCTGGGACATGGGAGGCAGAGAATAGATGGGGGTGGGGCCAGTCAGAGGTGGTATTTACCGGTTCTCCGAACTACTCAAAATTTCCGCTACTGGTTCTCCAGAACTGGTCAGAACCTGCTGAAACCCACCTCTGTTAGAGTCCAACACTATACATATGATGCCTCATTGGCAAAGTTAGACTTATTCCAAGAAAATGAAAGAGTCCCTTTTAAACGGACAATGGTAGATTTAATTCTTTATATTTCATTGTATTATAAAATGGAGCAATATAAGATAATCCTCCTCAAATACCCAACTGTTTTGGACTGCCCATGATTTTCCATATGGTAAATATTTTATGCTGTGGAGTAAGATTGAAAATTGATTATTTTTGATCGGGGTGGGTTCTAAATTTTTTTACTACCGCTTCTGTGGGTGTGGCTTATTTTGTGGGCATGGCTTGATGGTCATGTGACAATTATTTAGGATTTAGCAGAGGTACTGGTCTACCAGGCTTTTAACTGCTTGCAGAGCTATACCGATCTACTCATTTATTTTTTGCAGGCACTGGTTTACCCATTTATTTTTGCAGGCACTGATCTACTCATGTATTTTTGCAGGCACTGGTCTACTCATTTGTTTTCTTTTAACACTGATCAGCTGTAGAGCGGCCCTTTGAAGCCCGGCGGCAAGAGTTTAAACAGGTTTTTTCCCTCTAGCCATCAGCTGGGAGGCAGCAATAGATTGGGGGTGGGGCCAAATAAAAGGTAAGAATAACGCGCAATAGATTGGGGGAGTAGGGGGAGGGCAGGTGGGGGCAGAACCGGTTTGGTGACGTCATATTGCCACCGCTACCGGCTCGGGAGAACTGGGCCGAACCGGGAGGAACCCATCACTGTCTTTGATGTATCTAATGAGAGAATTGCTCAGAGACTGAGCAGAATATAGCCTTCATCCTGACCTTCATTTTTTGCTCTTGAGAGAAGGGAAATGGAACACTGTTATAATTCTCGTTTTTTGACAGAAATGAGGTTTTAGGAAATAGCCCTAATGTGTCACTAGTTTCTCTACATAGAAATCTTCCCGAATGCCTCTTGTTCTGCAAGGTTACCAGCAAACTGCCGGAAATCAGGCCAATGCATTGCCATAACTAGAAACAGGTGGAGATTTGGATTCATTCTTGTGACAAAATGTTATCTTGAACATAATCAGAACGCTAAAAAAAATACCAAACAGGAGAACACCCTGCTCAAAAATATGCTCATATTATGGTCGTCTTGGATGGAGATCTCAGCTTATCTCAGCTATCAATAAATCCTAAGATTCATTATACTGGAAGTAAAAGTAGATTAAGAAATAACTGAGGATTTTTTTAAAAGGCCTATGTTCTATCTAAAATTGCATCTTGAAGGAGAGAATCCCAAGTGAGAGAGAGTTTCCCCTCTCTTAAACATAAAGATCCACTTAACAAACTGTATGCCAGATAAGAAAGATACTCCTGTATCTTTTACCATTTGACTTAGTAATCAAAACAGTGTAAAGAGAGGATATAGATCTCCAACATAGTCATTCCTCCCACTCGAAAGAGAAAAGCCTCAAGTCTGTTTCATTGCACAGAGAGGAGGAAAGGTGCAAGCCAGTGGTGGGATTTTACTGGTTCTACCCAGGAACGGCGGTGGCGGGAGGCTCCACCCACCCACCCAGACATCATCACGGTTGCTCTGCGCAAGCGCAGAAGGCTCAGAGGTGGCACACATGCTCGCATTTGCGAACCGGTAGCAAAGGTAAGTGAATACCACTACTGGTGCAAGCGTTTGAATTTTGGTTTCACTATAAATAAGGTCTGTGTTTACTACACAGTAGTTCTGGAATCCTTGTGTAATTGCTTTATTATTGTCAGTCCTCACTAGGTAGGCCAGACCAAGAAATCCGCTCTATAGGAAAGCTACAACTACTTTTATTGAGATTGGCTATAATAAAAGAAACTTGGTAGTCTGATTATGTTGTTCCTTTGCCTCCAACTTATTAGTGAATTTGGGAGGTGTCTATCTGAGCCAATTTCAAATATCATTTGTCTTTTGTAGATTTAAAATCAGTTTTGCCTCTTATCACCTTCTCAACACCTTGTCGACTTATGTTGACCTGGCACAACTCCATCAAGGTCATCTTCCTTACTCTTTACAATTAGTTGTTCTAAATAACTCTCCAAATCAGAAGCTTGTAAGTCTTTAGCTGTTATAGACTTTTCTAGTTCTAATGTTTATTGAGAAAAGTTTGATAGTACTCTTATAGGAAAATAAAGACCTATTTTGGAGTTACAGAACCCTTCCATATAAACACAATTGTTTTCTACATCCTTGCAGTTGTACTCATGCCATGCCACAAATCTCCCCTTCTGGCCACCAAGGAGCCTCTTGAGTTCCCTCTCTTGCCCAAATTGGTTAACAGTGCATCAAAAAAGAATCGGTAGGTACCTGTCTGAGTAATTGGCTCCACTGCTCAAGTGCTCTGTTAGGAATTTAAAAAAAAACCAGCAATAACCCTTTCAAATGGAACTGCCTTCTTGTAAGTACAATCCACTATTTCATGTCTTACACTTCTTTGGAGTAAGAAAGAATAAAACTCAAACTTCTTCCTGCCTCAGTCCTTTTTTTTTCATGACTAATCATACCCAGATCCCTTAATTTTTCTTCATGTGTCTTTAGATCACCATCTTTGTCTACTTTTGAACCTGTTCTGATCCTCTGAATTCTTCTTAAACTGCTGCCCAGAATTGATTACAGAATTTAAGGAGTGGGGGCGGTTTCTGACCAATTTAAAACAGAGTGGAACAATTACTTCCCACTGGGAATTATTTTGATACAATCTAAAGTTATATTTGCCCTTTTTGCAGCCACATCGCACCGGTGGCTTAGATTCAATTTGCGCATATATCTATATATCTGTATATCTATATCTATATATCTATATATCTATATATCTATATCTATCTATATCTATCTATCTATCTATCTATCTATCTATCTATCTATCTATATCTATCTATCTATCTATCTATCTATCTATCTATCTATCTATCTATGCAAGTTTTGGTATATTTGGGTTTTTTCCTGTGTAGGATTGAGAATATCTCGGTGACGTTTCGACGAGATCCCACTCGTCATCTTCAGGCTGGTGTCTTCAGCTTCATGCTTGTGCGAGGAAAGCATGATCGGAGCTGCCGTCTCTCTATAAACACTGGTGGGGAGGTGTGGGGTGCTGGCTTTGTTGCTGTGGGCGGGTTGGTTGCTTGTGTTGTTACATCTTGTTACACTTTCCTCGCACAAGCACCAAAACTTGCATACCTCTACCCATGAAAATCTACGAAAACACACACACACACACACACACACACACACACTTGTTCAGCTCAATTATCTGTTCCTATTGTGACGTAGGAATCCATTGATTTTCAGTAGCAGCAACATACGCTGAGGCAACTACTTGAATCCCTTTCTTTATGGTATCAATCTTTGTACGCAGATATTTCTTGGAAGGTACAAAGAAATTCTACAATTAAAAAAAAAAGCTCAGGAGGATGAACTGGATTGTGTTTTTACATCTGGCTGGTTATATCTCCCTGTGATTTCTTCTGGATTGTACTGTGTATATAGAAGTAACCAAGCAAATCTCCTGTGAATTTCAGCCCAGTGATTCAAAACAAAATTAATAAAGCAAACTTAACATACGTTCTCCACTTCATACTAATTCCTAGTCTCCAAAGGAAATAATTTCATCACTTATGTGATAAATTATGATCTGAAATGCTTTCTTAGCTTTACATTCATTCAGAAGTTCCAGTGCCAACACGGAACCAAAAGAAAATAACCTCAGATTGCTACACATCTCTATTTTTAATATTTGTCAAAAGCCATTAAAAGATTTATGTTGTCTCAAATCCAATCCAAACAAAATTTATCCTTGACAATTTTCTTTCCTTTATCTAGCGTATTCTTTTAGAGAAATTGCAATGGCTGCTAAAACTAACAGCAACTTTGTTGGGGGAGTTTGCAATTAAACCATCTGCAATTAAAATGTAAATAGCAAAGAGATGTAGTGTTATCAGTAATACAGCTCCTCTGTGAATAAGAATATTCCCAGCAAAAAATAATTTGGTTTACAAAAATGAACTCATTTTTGCCTACGTATTCAGATTTCTTTGTGGTTTAACTTAATTGTAGGTCTCTTTTGTATTTGTGTGTGTATTAACCAGCTCCGTGCTGTTGCCTAAAATGCAGGCAGCATTAACCCCTTTATCATAAAGGTACAGAGACCTTTAGAAATATTTAAAGTAAACAAACCATTAGAAGTACTACTGAAAACAACAACTACAGTATATCTTCTTGAAAAGTGTTTTGAAACACAAAGTAACAATATTTGAGCTTTAAAACTTAAAGGAAAAAAAACTAGACCCAACTTATCCCAGACAATCTAACTTTAAAAAAGTATTATTAATCTATTAAAACATGTCATTTTATTTTTTAATGTACCGATTGTCTTGTAAATACAAACACTGATGGAAAAAGCTGTAATTAGTTATGAATATAAGTGTAACCATTCTTACCATCAGAATCTTCATGGTGAGAGGTAATATGATTTTTGATGCCAGATTTAGGAAACAAACAGCAAGAGACAATAGCAAATACAGAAGATGAATTATACCTATGCATTAAATTATGACTACAATTCTTTAATGATCTATGTTACTTTGACGGGAGGGCTCTGAAACTTATTTCTGGTGCAGAAGGGAGCCATTAAAGTATCTATTGAAGTGAGATAGTCACTTATGGCAGTCTATGATTTATTGCATCAATTCTGTATAATCTATGGTGACTGACCGCAAGTTTCTAATTCAAAATCTCAATTGGGTTTGATTTTTTAAAAGCTAAATGGTTAGGTCCAGATATTGTGAAATATCATCCATATCCTTATGAGCCCCTTGGGGCATCTCCTCCTTTATAATAAATATTCTGGATGTTGCATAGATAAGATATTCATTATGTTTGGATTTAAATTATGTGTCATATTGGCGAGATTATGTTCTCATGCCCTAATGAATGTATTCTTCAAAGGATCTACAGTAGCTATCTGTGGTAGGAAAGAAAGTATATAAACAACTGGAGCTTAATTTCTGAGCAATGAATGTTGGGTTGAGTGTTTGCACTCAAAAGACTATAATAATGTTTAGAATCATAGGCATTTTGCTAATTTTTATACAAATTATATAAACCATCCAACAAGACAGCAAGCTGGTCCCACTTGTCATCTTCAGGCTGGTGTCTCCGGCTTTGTGCTTGTGCAAGCAAAGCCGAGTGGGACCTCGTCGAAACGTCGCCAAGATACTCTCAATCTTACACAGGAAAAGACCCGAATACGCCAAGACTTGCAAGTTCAGGCAGAACTCTTAAAAGAGTCATTTTTAGCAGTATTTTAAGATGCCAACAGTAAAGGTAGTCACAGGCTTGGCACAGTTGAGACTAGGAAGCCAGTAAGGAAGTGACAGAGACAAGCGATGCAGTGAGGTAGAACTCAGAGTCCTAGGCAAGTATAGCCAGGTAACCCAACAGAGCTGAGGTTTGAAAAGTTGTTTTCTACATCTGTTCCCAGGGAGGGAGGCCAATAAATCCACCATGCTGTGGTGCTTCCACTCAACAACCATCTGTAGCAATTTACTCCTCTGCATTGTCTAATCTGTAGGGTTGTTTCTTGGTATGTCTCTTCGATCTTTTGCATAATGTGTTGTTATTTATAAATATATAAGTTGGACTGTAAATCAATGGCTGTAATCTATGAGAAGGACCAGAGAAATGAATGCCATGCACTTTTATAATCATACACACAAAGATATTCAAAGGCTTGATGGACACTATTGTTTGTCAATTAACAACAGTCGGAATAAAAAATAATCTTTTCTTTCTTTATTTGAAAAAGGATTTTATCATTTGGCAGATCACACAGGCTGCAGACACTAAATTTCAAGTTTTTCCTATTTATAAATTTATATAAATGTTAAAATAATTATGTAAAATGCAGTAATATGTTCATAAAATCATTGCTGTTCAGTGCATTTGAACTTTGTACAATTGACAACTCTGTGTGTGTGTGTTTCATACTCTATACATTTTCTTTGATGCAGCTTTATACAAGAAATGTATCTGTTCTCACATTTTGCAATGGATAAAAATTAATTTTTACACATAATTTCATATTTGGCCATTTTTATATGGAATTTATGAAATGGCTTTTATGTCAGATTAGTCCTAAATAAATTGTGATTATTAGAAACTGGATATTGTCTTTCAAACTTACTGGGGTGGTTCAGATTGACAGATATTGCAATCCAATATCTCTGGAGAATATCAAATGTGAAACGATTAGGAGTTAAAGAAGCTTTCTAGCAAATGTGGGCATTTTAAAAAACATTCTGGTATTTCGCAATTCACTTCCAAAGAAAATCCAGTAGCAATATATAAATTGGTCAAACCACATCAACCGTATTATTTGAAACTTAATGTTCAAATCTGTTCCTAAGGGAGAATATCCCAAACCATTTGCGGAATCCAGCCAAGTTGTGATGAGCTACTACATCCTTGTCTTTAAACAGGATTCATTAGCAAAGTAGATAATGAATAATGAATTTCTCATCCTTCATTCCTCCTCCTCCGCTCACCCAGTCATTACAGGGTTGCCCTAATGTTCAAAGAGATTGCAAAAGCAGAATTATATTTCATTGCCTTTGCTAATTAAGCATTACATTCCCCCAGACATTTTTCAGGTATAGAGGTTATTTCATATCTGTTTTGAGTTTTTATTTAACTGGAATCTATTTTGTGCAAACTGGATATTCATGGGGGGTGCCCAAGTATGTCAGGATTCAAATTTAGCACTCTTTCTGTTGAGATCAGCACAGAAACTGGCCAGTTTGGAGTCCTTGTGTTCAGTTTGAGAAGTATTTGGAAGTCTATTAAACACAACTACATCAAAATGACTTTTAACACAGCAACGTCTATATGTAATGCTTTTCCTGGATTATGTCTGGAATATCAAATCACTATCACACTGGCACTCAAGAGAGTTTTCAGGAAGCTAATCAGTATATGGCCTTTAACTAGCAGAAATCAGTTGATGGAAGAGAATAAAGATGTCCCTGCTGGGTAAAAACCTGCGGGTTTTACCCAGCTAGCCGTGACCAACTTTAGGGGGAGGTGCTATTCTCCATTTCTTAAGCCAAAGAGTCAGAAGTGTCTGGAGACATTTCTGCGATCATGTGGCCAGCATATCCTGCTGCAGCACAGAGCTTCAGGTCAAACATGGAATTCTGTTACCTTCCTGTATGCTTATATGTGGTATCTATTCATCTACTTGCATGTACATGCTTTTGAACTGCTGGGTTGGCAGGAGCTGGGACAGGTGACCAGAGCTCACTCCGTCTTGTGGCACTCGGGTCTCGAACTGCTGAACTGTAGAAATTTAATGATCTAAGTCTTAGCACCACTGAGCCACTAAGTCCCTGTTAATGGAAAGCATACAATTAAAATGTGTATGATGGATATTCAAATTACTTGTGTGATACCATACACATTTTGAAAATATTACTTTTGGCATAGCAACCTGTATCTTGTAGGTACTATTTTGGGTGTTATGCTACCCATCAACTACAAATTGCAGGTATGGTTTTCTTTAGTGAATTCACTAATCTTGGAAGCTTTCTCCAACCTCTGGAGAAAAAGTGGCTTTCCGTTCAATTTAGCATCACAGAAACCGCCTCTCATTGCCATCCTCCAGAGTAGGTTTTTCAAACATTATCAGGATACAGATCTCCCCCATCCATCCACCCATCCATCTATCTATCTATCTATCTATCTATCTATCTATCTATCTATCCTACAATTCTGAATACTGGCTCCATTCAAGTGAATTTTGTGTTTTGCCTTCATAGTTCATGAGATTTCATCAAGTTATTGTGAAATACTATTTCAAAAACTTTACCCTAGAGTCACTCCTACCAGCGACAGACAAATGAAGCCAATTCAACTCTCAAATGAAAATTGATCAAATTATGAAAACGGAGAGAGAAAAATGTCCTTTCCTGGTCGCCTTTAAATTCAAGTATTTCATGCTGCCCGCTAAGTGATCTTAATGAAGATAAAAGTCAATTTATTGTAAGAAAAGAATAATGAGACATTCTAATGATAAGATCTGGTTAGAATCTCCAACTCATCAAAGTCATTTGTTCTCTCAATGGCCCCTGGTTTCTGGCTATCAGAGACCTTGAAGAAACTGTTTAGCATAGAATATAGTTAAACTAAAACAAAATACATTCTGGGAAACAGAGCAGAATTACATTGTATTGCTTTGTGATGACAGATGACAGGAGAGCTCCTATTTTATATTTAATGTATGAAGTCAAGGAAAGTATTGAAGAAAAATATTAAATATTTAAAGACATTAAGAATAAAGATTCTTCCATCTTTCTCCTGCCTAGGTGAGGAGTAGGGTTATTAAAGTCAGTGGAGATGTATGCATATGCCAACATTCCCTAGGAGTTGAGGTCAGTTTGAAGGAGACAAAAGCATGTAGCCTTAGAGTGAGGCAGTAAAATAGGTTGATCAGGGAGGAAAAGAAATAATATTTATTTATCCATTGTAATTGTAATATAGTCACACTGCACCTTTATAGAAAATTAAGATATATCTGTGATTCCTCTAAAAGCAATCTTGCTTTTAGAGCTGCAATCTTGAAGAGGCCATAACATACAGCTCTCTAGGGTTGTGTTAAAAACTCTTAAACGTTGAGTTTTCTTCTTCAGGTAAAACCTGTCCATCTTACTTGGTCTGTCTAAAAGTAGATGAAGATGCCCATCCCTAGAGAGATTAGGTTGGCATTCTTAGTGACGGCCCTTTCACTTTGGCACAGTGTACCCCATGAGATCAAGCTGGCCTTTACACTTTTATACTTCATGAAAGAGGTAAAAACTTTTTCTATAAGATTGTTGGGAAGGGAGCTTAAACTAAAGCTAGCCATGGATTTCTTTAAGCATGTAGGCATTTAAATGTGTGCATATGTGTGCGTGACTATTTATATGTGGTTGTGCATGTGCACGCACACGCTACTCCACCTTTATTCAATGACAATAGATCACTGGCGGCATCTTCAGGCATTGAGCATTTGCAAACAAACTATTTGCAAAAACATCCTGCATGTTTTTCAGTAGGTAAATGTTTTTTTTATATTCAGTGGCATACAACAACGAACACTGAATGCTTTCTACTTTACAAATCTAGTCTGAGAACTCCAACTTAAATCAGTTATCAGTTCCCCTACCATACCTGAATTGGTGCTTATAAAGAGTTTCATAAATAAATATAAAGATAAATAAATATAAAAATAATAAAGAGTTTTTTAGCCTGGCTAGGTGGCTCAGTGGTTAAGTCGCTGAGCTTGTCGATCAGAAAGGTTGGCAGTTCGATGGTTTGAATCCCTAGTATAGGTCTCCTGGGTGAGCAGGGGGTTGGACTAGATCAAAGGTGGGTTTCAGCAGGTTCTGACCAGTTCTGGAGAACCGGTAGTGGAAATTTTGAGTAGTTTGGAAAACCGGTAGTAAAAATTCTGACTGGCCCCACCCCCCTCTATTCTCTGCCTCCCAAGTCCCAGCTGATTGGGAGGAAATAGAGATTTTGCAGTAACCTTCCCTTGGAGTGGGATGGGAATGGAGATTTTACAGTACCCTTCCCCTGCCACGCGCACCATGCCACGCTCACCAACCATGCCACACCCACCAAGCCACACCCACAGAATTGGTAGTAAAAAAAATTGAAAACCACCACTGGACTAGATGACCTCCAAGGTCCTTCCAACTCTGTTACTCTTATTATTATTATCATAGTCTAATTGTATATTTTCTGTGACTCCTATAATAAATCCTTAGGAGGAACAAGGTTTCTGAAGAAATAATGTACTGAAGGCAGGAGAGATGCATACATTCTGTCACTATACATGATTGACAACCAAAGACATTCATTTGGAAGATTTTGATGTTAACCGAGCAATAGCAAAAATATAAAATGACTCTGCTTGGGAACACTGCCAGATTGCCAAGTACTTCGAGTTGACACATGTAATTCCCCCAGGAGCGAGCTTAATAGAAGAATGGATTGAAACTGGGTCTTCTATTGGAAGGGAAATCACTCAAAGACTGTAAAACTAAAACCAGCCAATTTAAAACTGCAAGCTGATTTCAGATACTTGCTGGGTACTTTTATCCTTATCAGCCTTCAACTGTTCCATCCAGTATGTCTGGCACATTAAAGAGTTTCATGGACAAAGCATTACAGCCTTGATACAGTATAAAAATAAAACCATCCCTAACTGAAGTCAATGTGTTTCATGGCGATAGTTACCTTGAAGGTGATAGTTGTCTTGCAGAAATGGTTTGTGTTCCGTTCCATTGTTTTTATTTCTCAGTTCAATCTACAGCTGTAGATTTCCTGGTGGTCTCCTATTTAAGCCCTAACTAGAACTGTCCACTTTCCGGGCTTGCTTAGCTCTCCTGTGATCCAGCAACCTTGTCTTTAATACTGCTACTTGCTGTGACTAAATTTAACATATGAACACCCATTCAAAGTCTCAGCAAGAGGCTTTATTAGAGTCGGGTACAAAGGATGTAGAGTGAAACTGCAAAGCAAATGATCATCCAAGACAGGAACTTCCACAGTACTTTACAAGCATTTGCTACAATAGTTTTTTTTTTGGTTGCTGGTCTACCATTGTCATTATCCTTTCCATGGTATACAGTAGACAATGGCTGTCTTTTCGCCAAAATAGGACAAGGCAGCAGCAATTGCTACCTACATCCTTCTGCACCTGCTGAAAAGCTATGCTGCGTCTCTGTTGCAGAAGCAAGAGAGGGGGAGAGAGAAAAAGAGAGAGAAAGAGACATTTAAGAGAAGGATTAGCCTCTTAATCCAGATATGGTTGCCTGGCCCTTTTCTAACACTGGGCTTCTCTAACAGAATAGCAAATTTGGAAGGGACCCTGGAGGTCTTCTAGTCCAGGCCCCCTGGTCAAGCAGGAAATCCTACACCATTTCAGTCCAAGCTCTTCTTAAAAAGCTCCAGTTTGGGAGCACCAACAACTTCTGGAGGCAAGTTGTTGCACTGATTAATTGTTCTAAACCTTCTATTCCACAAAAGGCTCCACTTGTTCAACCAGCCTAATATTTGGCTCTATTAATTCACTGCATTGCTTTCCTTCGGGCAGGGAGTCCCATTCCAGCCACTGTAATTCTACTTAGTAAAAGGTGCATCTTCTACAGTAGTGGGTTCCACTTACCTTTGCTATCGTTTCGGAACTGTGAGTGCTCGCTTGCGGTGCTTCTGCGCATGCGCAGTGTCCGTAATGACTGGTGGGCGGGTGGGCGCAGCCTCCCGCCGCCGCCATTACCTGTCCGCCTGAACCGCGGCGAACTGGTAGAAACCCACCACTGATCTTCTAGATATGCTTCTGGAAAGAAAAACAGGACTCCTAACTCGTTTTCCATTCATTTTGCTCTAAAATAGCATAATGACTCATTGCAATCACTGCCCAAATCACTAGGACTTGGGAGTTGATGAACTTCTCAGAGAGAGAATTATTAGGATAGATGTTGTAGTCAGCCACGGTTATAAGCACAAGGATTATATACAATCAATGAACATGATCTCCCAGCATTACCACTGCAGGCTATTAGTTAGGGGAGCAAGCACATGTCAGAGAGGTGTTGCCATAGCAATAGTGTGGCATCATTATAGTAATGCGTTGATTGCCAATTACTTACCGCTAGAATGACATTGTAAGGAAATTGAATATGTATATGATCACTATTTCTCTCCCTCGTTCCTGGCCTTAAGAAGTCTATAATCTAAAAATAGGTACAAGTAGAGAATAGTAAGAGAAATGAAAATGAGGTCAGGGGTCAACAGGGAAAAAATATACAGTTTTTCAATTGCACATATTCATGTATAATTAAAGTGGAATAAAAAGGTACTATGAGTGATATGAATGACTGAGGAGGAATTGGAAGAATGTAACAGAGGAAACAATAAGAATACATATATAATCTTCTCAATGCTAGATTTCCAAAATTAAATTTTTATATAAGAACAGAGACTGTCATTATATCACTATAGGTAGGACAAAATAATGAAATTGCATGGGTTGATATCTGTGCCTATGACCCAAACTATTTTTAGTCTACCTTTTCTTTGTATAGCAATTGTCAGAACTATTTGCTAACTCAAAGCAGTACTCTATGAAATAGCTACTAATATGTTGCTAGAAGTAAATGATTCAATAGTTGGGCAATCTACCTTTAAATATCTATTGACCTCAGAGGCAGCCCACCGTGTCCCTGTATGATTCACTGGAAGAATTTAGGTCAAACCAATCATTTTCCATTATGCAAGGGAAATGCTGCATTAAATATCATTAGACCAGTCAGTTGGCCACAAAGCAGGGGTGAAATGCTCCCAGTTCAGACCGGATCCCCCGATCTGATAGCGATGGAGGCGAGTGGTTCAGAGAACCGGTAGCAAAAATCCCTGCCCCACCCCCACCCCCATGCTCAGCTGAGCCGCACAATCATCAGAGGCTTTATTTTTTACTTTTAAAAGCATTTTTTCTACAACCTCTTCGGCTGAAAAAATGTTTTTAAAAGTAAAAAAGAAAAGCTCTGATGATTGCGCGGCTCAGCTGGGATCGTCAAAGGCTTTTAAAAGAAAAAAACCCTTTTTTTCTTTTAAATGCGTCTGACGATCCCAGCTGAGTTTTTTAAAAAGCCTCTGCCGATCAGGCAACTCAGCTGGGATCGTCAGAGCCTTTTGAAAGCATTTTTTTACAACCTCTTTGCCGAAGAGGTTGTAGAAAAAATGGTTTTAAAAGTAAAAAAAAAAAAATTGGCCATGCCCACCATCACATTATCCCCCCCCACCAAGCCACGCCCACAGAACCGGTAGTAACAAATTTTAGATTTCACCACTGCC